>CM039679.1:318446932-318486932 GCA_022537955.1 Schmidtea mediterranea | reverse complement strand
ATCCAATGACCTTGAATGAGTCATGGTCTTTGTTTAAAATTAAAAATATTATAAAATATGATGAGTCATCCAATGACCTTGAATGAGTCATGGTCTTTGTTTAAAATTAAAAATATTATAAAATACGATGAGTCATCCAATGACCTTGAATGAGTCATGGTCTTTGTTTCAAATTAAATATATATTATAAAATATGATGAGTCATCCAATGACCTTGAATGAGTCATGGTCTTTGTTTAAAATTAAAAATATTATAAAATATGATGAGTCATCCAATGACCTTGACCTACTTTTGAATGACCTTGAAAAATATGATGAGTCATCCAACGACCTTGAATGAGTCATGGTCTTTGTTTAAATGACCTTGAATGAGTCATGGTCTTTGTCTTTTGGACTTAGAAAAATTTTCTCTCAGCCGGGGGAGGGGGGGAGGGGGTACTGTGCTGGATGTGACATGTGCTGGATGTGACACATCCCACTACTAACAACGCGTGTAATAATTGGGAATAAAGTACGTTGTGTCCTATCTTTTATGAATTCAAAATGAACGTTTTTGGTAGAACAGTCAATAATCCCAAATACCCGACCCGGGCGTGTATTTCCTCTTGGTTCACTGCGATTATGTAGTACTTTCATGAATTTTGTTTTATCCACTTGCACTATACAGTTTTTACCACCAAAAACAAAGGCTCAGAAACTAGTTTCCAACTTGCAATATCCTTGAGATATTGATACCATCGAATTATCGTTTTTTTTGAAATTCCCATAAAAAGTTGCACTTGTTTAATCGAGCATTCTGCTCCCAAGAAAATATTAGCAAAAACAGATCTCAAATATGTAATTTTGAGTTGGAAAAAAAAACTACCAGATTTTATAGTTTGTTTTATCCGATGGGGATTTATTTGAGACCTGCTTTTGCAAAAAAAGATGTACTCGTAAAGTACGCCTGAATCTTTCACGAGTTTCAATATACACCCACATTTTATACTTGTAGTAGTAGGGAGCAAAAGATCCACTTCTTGAAAATAGTGAATTTATTGGGTGTGTCAGGTACCAGTTCATATACTTCATTCAATTTCATGGTTGTTAAATAAAAATATAAATATCAATAAATATTATTATTAATTTTTTTAACATTTTGTAGAATTTGTGATTTAAAAAAGCAAAATTTTTAATTTTTAATAAAATGTTTAGAGAATTTAAAAGCAGAAATTTGTTTAAGTAATATTGATTTGTTCTAAATAGTTAAAAGTTCAAGACGAAGTAGCTGATGATGACTGTTAATCAGTCGAAATATATTGTAGCTGAATATATATTTTGGATTGGTGTTCTCTTTAATTTAGTTCTTTTGCCAATTTTGTGTGATTATGTTTTATCAATGAAGAAGAGAGGTAGAAATTCAATGAATGAAAAACTGTCAATGATTGAATTAGATGTGTTTAATTTAATTAGCGAGGTTGGTTTTTTGGGATTATATTTTGCATTATAGGATCGTCATCGTGTTTATTGATAGATTTCAAGTCTTACTTAGATGGTACTACTAACATCGATTCAAGTGGCCATATCAAAGATAATCCAGATGTCATGAAGATGGTGGACTCCATGGGGAATGGTGTTATTTTCGATGTTTCAAGAAGCACCATTCCGCAATAGATTGGAGAAGTTACATGGAAATTATCAGGTGCTTTATTTAATTTATTAATTCAATACCAATGTTTTTTGATTGTTTTTATCAATTTGAAAATTACACTTCGTTTGTTCCAGTGTTCAAGAAAAGGATTTTGGAATTGAGAAAGAGATGTAGATACTCAAAGAATGAAAAACTATCAATGATTGAATCAGCTTTGTGTGATATAAATATTGAGGTTTGTTTGTGGAATTGAATTTTGCATTATAGGATCGTCATCGTGTTTATTGATAGATTTCAAGTCTTACTTAGATGGTATTCGGATCTTGGTTATAAATATTTATGTCATGGGTGTAATACTACATACATTGGAATGACTACCCGTCATCTCTGTTTTCAAGTTCTTGATAACTGTCGACAGAAAGAATTGATTAATGTCAGTGAACACAATTGTTGTTTGAATTTTGTGTTTATAAGTGGATTTCAAGTTCTACTTAGATTTTGTTCGGATCTTGGTTATCAATTTATATGTCATAGGAGTAATACTGCCACATACATTGGATTTACTGCCCGTCATTTCCGCTCTCAAAATTGCGATCACAGTCGACTGATGGAATGGATTGATATTTGTAAGCGCAATTTTTTCATGCAGGATGAAACTTAGTGTAAAATAGTTTTGGTAAAATTCTTTTTAAATATTTCGTTGAAAATTTTATTTAAATTTTGTTAAAGTCTGATTTGTAAAATTTTAGAAAATTAAAGTTTTTTAAATTTTGTGATTTTAAAAGAGCAAAATTTTTAATTTTTTGATAAAATGTTTTGAGAATTTAAAAGTAGAAATTTGTTTTACTAATATTGATTTGTTCTAAATAGTTTAAAGTTCAAGATGAAGTAGCTGACGATGACTGTTAATCAGTCGAAATATATTGTAGCTAAATATATATTTTGGGTTGGTGTTGTTATTCTTTAAAAATCAATAATTTCATTTTGATTAATTAATTAATTTCATTTTGATTAATTGATTAATTTAATTTTGAATAATTAATTAATTTCATTTTGATTAGTTAATTAATTTCATTTTGATTAGTTAATTAATTTAATTTCGATTAATTAATTTCATTTTAATTAATTGATTAATTTTATTTTAATTAACTAATTTCATTTTGATTAATTAATTAATTTTATTTTTGACTTTTAAGGACGTCCGTCGTGTAATTTATTTATCATTTATTTATTTCACCACCAGTCACTTTCATTTTGAATAATTAATTTTATTTTGATCAATTGATTAATTTCATTTTGATTAGTTAATTAATTTCATTTTGATTAATTAATTTCATTTTAATTAATTGATTAGTTTTATTTTAATTAACTAATTTCATTTTGATTAATTAATTAATTTCATTTTGATTAATTGATTAATTTCATTTTGAATAATTAATTAATTTCATTTTGATTAGTTAATTAATTTCATTTTGATTAGTTAATTAATTTAATTTCGATTAATTAATTTCATTTTAATTAATTGATTAATTTTATTTTAATTAACTAATTTCATTTTGATTAATTAATTTCATTTTAGTTAATTTTTATTTTGATCAATTGATTAATTTCATTTTGATTAATTAATTTCATTTTAATTAATTGATTAATTTTATTTTAATTAACTAATTTCATTTTGATTAATTAATTTCATTTTAGTTAATTTTATTTTGATCAATTGATTAATTTCATTTTGATTAATTAATTTCATTTTAATTAATTGATTAGTTTTATTTTAATTAACTAATTTCATTTTGATTAATTAATTAATTTCATTTTTGACTTTTAAGGACGTCCGTTGTGTAATTTATTTATCATTTATTTATTTCACCACTAGTCACTCATTTCCATCATTCCTTTATAAATTTTCAATTTAAATATTACATATATATTACAAAATATTATAAAAGTGCCCCTACCCCCCCCCTATTGTATAGTTATACCGAAATTGGTGCATTTCGTCCAAATTCCTCTGAATTCCAAAAAGAACCCTTAAACCTTCCTTGAACATAATAGATTCAGTTACTGCAATACTTAGACATGGATAAATAGGCCAATTATAATCCTATGAATTACAGATCTAGTGGCACCGGCTGTACTGTTCAATCAGAAATTAAAGTAATTTGGTTAAAATGCTTATATTTATTAATACTATAAAGGAAAATAATGATTTTCTCATGATTAGATTACCCAATTTCTAAATATTTTCTAAAAAATCTTAGAAACTAGAAATTAAAATGCGTTAACTCCCCTGTTCTCCCTGCCCCCCTATCGAAAACTGCTGAAAACGGCTAAAAATAGAAAATAACTGTCAATTATTAATAGATATTTACTTAATATTTGTTTATGATGGCATTTTATAACGGCAATGAGCCCCTCTATTCAAGAATATTAATTGACCAATAGAATGCGGGCCCTTTCTAGATCGCCTCTGACACCTTTAATTTCATTAGACTTTCAAATTTTGTCCAATCAAGTTATAATACCGCACAAAGTAACCACAATAGATGAATTTCTCCCCGCCCATTCAATTTATAACATAATAATGATTATTGAAAGCGGTAAATTACTATCAAAATTAAAGGACATCCACAAGTCTGAATATTGAGAGCTCGGATAGTAGTTATAAATATATTAAATACATAAAAAATTTATCCATTACCATTTAATGATTGAATGAAAAGTTCTGCATAAGAAAATCAAAATTAAGCATAATAGCAAACAAAAGTTTAAATCATTTTATTTTAATTCAATTTACCTTTTGTAATTAATCTGAGATGCTTTAACACTGTTAATTCCATAAGAATAAAATTAATTATTCAATTAATAATTTTTTATTATTTCAATTTATCTTAACGATAGATAAAACTAACCTTTCACCATTTTTTAAAGTTAATTTAACTTCATGAATCCAATATTGTTGATATTGATCCTAAAATATGACGTAATGAAATGATATATATAATAAATAACAGTCAATACTTTTGCCAAAATTATATCAGCTTCTCGTAAAGAACATGGTGTATGGCTAATATATATATACCATCTCGGCATCCAGTGAAAAATCAAACGTAAAATAAAAGCAGTTAAAATGTATAAAGTCCATGTTAAAAATATTTTAAAATTATTTCTTTTATATCCATAAATGTCCTAATATTTATGTTAATTTATAAATAATTTTAATTTAACTTACTGTTTTGCTATTGTCACCTTCGGTAATTTTTTGATTCAGCATTAACCGCACTCTACAAATCTTTAAAAGTGTCTTACAAAAATGTTGAGTGATTTTAAAAACCAACTTTTACAAAAAAATGTTCATTTAATTAATCAATTCAAACAATTGGTGGCCGATAGCTTTGAATATCAACAAATAATTTAAAAAGAATAAACTTTTTAACAAATTAATTTAATAATATAAAAAATGTTTTCATTTTATATTTACAGCAAAAATTTCGGGAAAATTTATTATTTTATTTATAAATCTACTCTTTATATATTTATCAAAAACTTCAAATATTTGAAAATTAGTCTATGATTAAATATATTATATAGTAGTATTAAATTTTGGCGATAATCCTAATTCTTATGATCATTCAAACGCATGTGACTCAAATTCCGAAAATAGCTTACTTTTTGCGTACGGATCATATATTTTTGGTTTGTAGGCTATTACTTTCTTAATATAAAACAAGAATTTTCATGACAAATTTAATTCTGTTGGGCCAAGACAGGATTTTATTTAAATAAATCGGAAACAACATACAAACACGGCATGGCATATTCAAAATAGACCTAAACTCACCAACTAAAAACCCTAAAATAAGAAGAAAAATACAATTAAATATAAAATCAAAAAACATAAATGTAAATTAAAAATATAAACAAATATGCACCAAGATCAGCACGAAATTTATAAAAATATAACATTATAACAAAAAATTTGACCAAAAAATGGACCATTTATAAAAAATAAGAAAAAACGAAATATTTTTATTAGAAAATAGTCATTTTAAAAATTATAAAAATATACTGTTCATTTAATGTGTTTGGCTAGCAGTAAGTTTTGTTTAAATGAATTGGAAACAGCACGCAAACATACATACAGATTTAAATTCAGACCCATAAAACATCATGTAAACACCTTAAAATGCGAGAAAGATTAAAATATAAAATCAAAAAACATAAAAATAATAACAAAATGGATCAAGATCCGCACGAAATAACTTCAAAATAACAAAATAACATAAAATTTGACCGAAAAATTGACAATTTACGTAAAAGCAAAGAATTAATGAAAAATGTTGAATTTAAATAAAATGATTTTGGTTGAAAATAATTCAATTGAAAACTTAATGAATAAATTGTCAAATTAAATCAAGAAAATAACAAAAATTAGAGTTAGATTATACAAATAATTTCAAGGTAAAATTTTGTTTTATCGCATTAAACTTAACACGCAAGGTTAGGGTCACAGAATAGGTATAAATACCAATTCATTTTCGCATAAATTTAATCACTTGTGAGGGATCACTTTTTCCCGTAAAAAACTCTAACGTTTTTTATTGGAAAAAACAGCATTGTATCACAAAGTACTGGAACAATTGTCTCGAACTATTACCTAGCACTATTGGAGAAAATTCTCAAAGTGAGCCTGAATGAATACTATGCACATATGATGGAAGTGGTCTAACTATGCTATGCCAATATATTATGAATACAATTATATGAGTTCAAGAGTGTTAAAGTTGTTTTTCTGTCGAAATTTTTCTGGCCCACGGTCACACATCAGCAAGTAATTAAAATCACACATCCCTATCGAGTAGTGTAAGTGCAGTTCATCCGCCAATAGCTCGTGCCCGTTAGAGACCTCGCCGTGAGTAACGACGGGCTCGGACGTCAAATCATTTTCACTTATAGGGGCAGAGGGAGATCGGAAAACAGTCTTTTGGCTGACTCTCTTGCCACTCACTCCCGAAAAATTGACCTAAATTTTAACACATATCGGCTAAAATTATTACACAGAGTAGTTCAGTGGGCACTCTTAAAATCTAATATAAACGCATGAACATCTTAAAGTCAACTTTTGGTTAAAAGGAAGGGGGTTCGCGGAAATCGATGTAACGATCATGTTAGTTAAATTAAATAAAAATTCTAAATACGCATAAGATGGTACCTGCCGGTTCAGATAGGAATTAAACTATAAATTTGATAAAAAACGTAAAGATCTAGTACGCTAAGAAATAATTAGTAATATCACTAGGCAGGTAAATCAACGTGTTGGTGTCAACGAAACCCAAGTAGGAATCTAAAAACAACCCTTAAAATCACTTTAGTGAAATCATAATTGAGCACCTGACTTTGCCCGTAGTGAAAATATCCATAAATTTTTAAAAATTAAAAGCAAGGATCAGAACCCATAAAAATAACAGTCAATCAACCCTACGCATTGAATCGCTATGCGAACATATAGAGAATACACCCTAAATTATAAAATAATTGTGTTAGATCGCTAAACAGACATACAGCAGATCCATTACAAATCATAAGGCAAATCCCAAAATAATATTTTCAATAATAAAACTAACCACAACATAAATCCAGACTACGACATGAGTTTAATGAAACAGGAACACACCAAGGTCGCCGTAGGACATGAAATAACCCCAAGGTAAATAAGCAAATTGTACAGACATAAAAAGATCATTATAATAATTCATTAAACATATAGATTACCATAATAAAAATTAAACCTTTATTAGTAAAACATAGAGATAATCACAAATCACGGATAAGTAGACATAGAGACTAGTATAAAAAGAAAAACAAAACGAATAACTCACAAGCCATTTTATTTTTCAAACATAAAATAATCATAAAACACAAAAATATATCTAACCTCTTCATAGAGTAAATAAGAAACAATGAGCAATTCCATTCTCACATCCTTAAGTTAAAATAATTCGTCCATTTGGATCCAGCAATAGTTTGCCCATGCATAGTAAATCTTCATCGCCGTAGACGCTACCCTCAAAAGCAGAATCATAACCCTAAATAATGAAAACACTCACCTAGAAATTCCCCTGTAGTTGAATCAACGGAGAAGTACGAACAAATAGCATATTCAAGACTCTGTTGGCAACAACGATTGACCAAATTGCGAATAAAGATCTAGAATATAAGTTATATAATGGTGCAATAGTGAACAAATGACCAACTGATGTGTTGTAGAATTGACCTAATTCAAGTAAAAATCTAGAATTTAGGTAATAAAATGGTACGATAGTGTACAAGCGACTAACTGACGCATTGTGGATTTGACCAAATTTCAAATAAAAAATCTAAAAGTAATATAATGATGTAATAGCATACCAGTGACTAATTGAGGTGTCGTGGAATTTCACACTCATTCCAGCGTGTCCGAAGTTGGTGTGCATTGATTACGAAGGAAAGAAGTAACCGACTAGGAACGCACACCCGACGAACAAAGTGTCATTAAATTCTCTATGAAATGAAGCACTGACAGAGAAGAAGATTGGAATGGCAATTGTATCCAATCAGCAATTGCCACTGAAAATTCTCGTGACTATCCAGGTCACGAGTAGTATGAATCACTTGACCGTATAAATAGCAAAACTAGGTGATACGCATCGTCATTATTTACCAAGCCATGAGAAATTCAATTCAGAACAGAAAGCGAGATATGATTCGCCATGAAACCATTTCGGTGAAGAAAGAAGATGCCCAATTCACCCCGGAGGATCAAGTGTCAGGTAAGAAAAACTCACCTATGAAAATCTAAATTTTAAGTTAATAAGTTAATTTTAGTCTTTAATATATATTATGTCTTAATTTTCTCTTTTAATTGATTGTTCGTAAGATTTTTTGTAGTACAGTATCAATTATGTAATCTGATTTTTAAAAATTTCTGTAATGTATCTGCTGAATTTGATTAAATTGTTTTTGATTTAAGTAACATTGCCATAAGTATCGAATGTAGGATAATTGTAGGTTATATTAGTATCACAATAGCTGAGTGCGGCCATAAGTGGCTAATAATTACGTTGAATTGGATGAATTCTCAATTTTTCACCGTCTCTTTAACCAATGCGTATGAATTGTTTTAGCAAATTTTGACAAAGAACTGAAGACAATTTTTATTTCTAAACGGTACAGGTAGCCTTACTTCTCCTGACGTTTATATATGAGAAAGAAACATTGTTGACCATTCGAAACAATGGGCACTAACAGAACAAGAAGGGAGATTTAGGATGTGTTCGGTTTACAATGAAATGAGATATCCAGCATGCCCAAACCCAAATAAGTAGAACGCAAATTGATATTATAAGTTGCTAATGAACAGAGAAAATTTTGGTTCTGTAAATTTCAGGCATAATCCATCAATAAGCAAGAATAAATTTTATAAATTAAAATTGAATGGCTGAGATTGTATGACACGACATGGTAAATAACGTTTGCTTGATATTAACAGGAAATTCTAGCATCCGTTAGACAGATAACGAACGAACGACACTGACAATCCCGAATAAATTCGTGGGACATTACTGTCAGGCTCTGTGGGATAGGAGATATTCCCTATCCACGTATGACACATCCGAGTGGTCTGATCGAAGCAACAACCCAGATGATAAGGACGTGGAGCTGCCAAGCCTGTATATAAAGAGGGAGCCAGGGAGGAATCCGGCTAGCGAAATAAAACACGAAGCCGAGTCGGCTCTCCAACAGTTTGAGCACCTCGAACGAAAGTATTGCTGGAAGGCCAGCCTGCAGCGCAAGCGACTGATGAGAATCAATAAGAACATAGCCAGTGGCCGAATCCCGAGCTCCGACGGATACCTGCCGGATTACAACATAGCGTTCGATCCAGAGGATCCAGCCCTCTTGGAACTCAACGCACCAGTGCACCTGGCCCTCCCAAAACACCTCGTGCAGCCCGACATCCTGGAAGTCTTAAGTGATAGGACAAGCGAGGAACACTCCTACTCGCGACGTCCTCTAAAACGAGAGATGCAGCGAACAAATTTTGGGCATAGAATCGAAAAGTAAAACCAAAAAGTAAAAGCTCGGTCGTGAGCTACAACGAATAAAGGCTACGTGAGTCGAGCCCTCCCGGGTAAAACGCATATACCAGAATATCAATGCGGCCCAAAAGGGATGGCAGGAGGAGAAAGCCTTGAATCAGACCCAAAAGATCAAATTCGCGGGCTCAAAATTGCTGTAGTGGCAAGCCAAGAGGGGAGTGCTGTCACGTACCTCTTGGTATTCGCACAAGCACAGGTGGCTTACAAAGAACAAAATGGTCCGAAGAATTAAACGGGTAAACCGAAAACCCACAACAGGCCAGGGTGAGCCGAGAGGGAGCAAAGGAAACTCCAACAACAAAAGGCCAAATAGAGAGAATTGTGAATAATTTTACAGTGAACTTTATGAAAATTGCGTTGATCTTTTGTTTTTTATAAATACAAATAGTTTCGATGTCTAAATAAATGTTTGTGTTTAGTTTGATTATGTTTTTGATTCGGTTATTGAGTTAGTGACGATAAAATCTTTGTTCGAGAAAATAAATCATAAGCTGAAAGATGTGAAGAGATTAAGGGATTTAAATAAGCAAGACGAGCACATACCTTCTATCGGTAGCTCGCTGAACCAGCTACAGACCGGGTCTTAGCAGTTTTGGAAACAAAGCTCACCTTTGACGGTTTCAGAACCATTGGTTACATTACCAAAATTGCTTAGCAACGGGTAACCATTGGCAGATGCATAGCATTATATGTAAGGGGTCAAGGTTACAAACACCACTAACCCCACAAATGTAAGAAAATAAAAAAATTAACTTTTGATAATATAAATAAATTTAAGGTCAAATTTTGTTTTAATGCATCAAAAAGAACACTCCAGTTTAGGGTCACAGAATAGGTATTTATATCGATTCATTTTTGTAGAATTTTAATTATTTTGTGAGCAATCACTTTTTCCTTGTAAAAAGCTTAGACCGTATTTTACAAGCAAAAACTACTACTGTTCATTGAGAAAAGCAATAGTCAGCGAAACTCTACATTTTGCGAAATTTTTGACAGAATTGATCAAACTTAAATGTTGAAATTTTAAGTAAGAATAAAGCTCCATTGAAAGATTTGTGAACATGGAGTATCGAATATCATGATTCAAATTATATGATTTAAATGAAAATTGACTTCTTAACTGTGTCGAAATTTTTCCGGCTCACAGCTAAAATACACCGCAAGATATTGAAATCTACACACTAGTCAAAATGTGTAAAAGCAGGTATATCCGCCATACCTCATGTCCGTGAAGGTCTAGTCGTGCGTAACGACGGATCTGAACGTCAATTATGAAAAGTATAGGTGTAGAGGGAAGATCGATGGGCCAGTCTTTTGACTAATTCTCTGTCATAAATCTCCAAAAATTCGACCTAAAATCTCATTTACTTATCGGCTCAAAATCTCTTACATCGAGTTGTCCGGTGTGCACTCATGAAAAATCATAATATCAACATAAAAGTCTTAAGATCAATATGAAGAGAGGTGAGAGGGGAAATGTGCAAAATCTTTGCAATGATAAATTTTTTTATTAAAATAATATAATCGCTCAAGTTTTGATAATAATTGTTTAAACAGTACACCAAATTTTATTAGTAAAATTATTAATAAGTACATTATTGGTTTCGTTAACCATAACTTAAATAATTTAAATATCAAAAATCATTTGATAAAATTCTTTAGCGATATTAATATAACATGATCGTCCATTTTAATAAACATTACAATTGACATCAATTTGATGTTGTGTATCGTAGTCGGACTATACGTCCATCTGTATCTTGGTATCCTATCATGATAATCTAACCCAATAATAATGTCAATATGTTTCTAGATCGAAAGTTTTGATGAAAGAGTTACCTTTGACAGAAAAATTCTAAACGAGCACCTATTAACAACAACTCCCTTTTATGAGGGATTGAAAATCGGATTGGACATCAACATTCTCACCATCAACATTCTCACCATCAACATTCCTCTCGAGTTGCCACTCGAACAAGGCATGATAACAGAGCCAGACGATGTAGAGACAACAGTGGAGCGTGGCTGATCATGGGAAAGGATTAACTATGATACAAATTCGAAGAATAAATAGACTAGAAAAAATCAGAAAGAAGATTATGCCAATTATTTTTCATGAAATAAAAATCAGGTCAAATTTAATGACTAGTAAAAGTTTGAGAGACGAAAATTCATTCTTAAAGATTTGGTCAAAGGAAAAAGAAGGTATCCATTATCAAAGGGAAAAGTAAAGGAAAGAAAGATAAAATAAGTAAACGATAAATGCAAGTAGGTTATTCTGATTTCAATAAATATTTCAATAAATAAATTTCGTGTTTGACAGAAAAATTCTAAACGAGCACCTATTAACAACAACTCCCTTAATCAATACTTTATGCTTATTTAAATTTAGCAAATGATGCTCGACAAAAGAACGGATCATGGCGGGATGACTCAAGAACCACGATCCAGATCCCAGCGCGTACAGTAGCTCGCTGTCGACAAGCACTCTGTGATTCAGGATATACAATTTTTACGGCCGGAGGATCGGGTTGGCTAATAGACCCCAGAAGCCACGATGATGATATTGAGCTGCCAAGCGTGGCGATAAAACGGGAGCCTGGTCGGAAC
This sequence comes from Schmidtea mediterranea, assembly GCA_022537955.1. Lineage (NCBI taxonomy): Eukaryota > Metazoa > Platyhelminthes > Tricladida > Dugesiidae > Schmidtea > Schmidtea mediterranea. The sequence continues at coordinate 318,474,554 of CM039679.1, read as the reverse complement.
CCGGAACGAGAGGCCCGTCAGAAAGCAGAATTCGTACTGGCAATCTTGGAAGCCAAGAATATGAAAAATCGATGGCAGACCGCAATGACTCAAAACCAGCTGACCAGAGTGAATGCCGATATAACAACCAGCCCGCGAATTTGGATCTTTTGGGTCTGATTCAAGGCCATCTTCTCCTGCCATCCTTTTTGGGCCGTATTGATTTTCTGGTATATACGTTTTACTTGGGAGGGCTCGACCCACGTAGCCTTTATTCGTTGCAGCTCACGACTGAGCACCACGCATTGTTGATGGAAGTTTACATTTTCTGTTCTCAGTTTCTTTAACTCTTGGCCGATGTCCTTGATGACGTTTATGGCTGAATTAATACGCATACTTAAATAAGTCACATTAGTTATAACGCCCAACAAACAGAACGACCATGGGACGTTTCTAGCCTTTATTCAACTGTACATCAAATTATCTTTACTAAAATTGCCTCCATTTCACTACATTATCTTGACAAAAAAAACTATCATAAAATTTTGCAACCAAACGCAAACCAAAGTTAACAATTAACACATTTATTATTATTTACAAGTCAACATCACCATACAGCTTTACTTTTCGATTTTATGTCCAAAATTTCTTCGCGGCATTTCTCGTTTTAGAGGACGTCGCGAGTATGCGTGTTCCTCGCTCGACCTATCACTTAGTGCTTCCAGGATGTTGGGTTGCACGAGGCGTTTTGGGATGGCCAGGTGTACCGGTGCGTTGAGTTCCAAGAGGGCTGGGTCTCCTGGATAGAATGACATATCATATCCTGGCAGGTATCCGTCGGAGCTCGGGATTCGGCCACTGGTTATGTCCTTGTCGATTTTTATCAGCGTTTGCGCTGCAGGCTGGCCTTCCAGTGATAATTTCGTTCGAGGTGCTTGAACTGTTGGAGAGCCACCTCGGCTTCGTGTCTAATTTCGCGAGCCGGGTTCATCCCTGGCTCCTTCTTTATGGCGAGACTGGGCAGCTCCACGTCCTCGTCATATCGGTTCTTTCTTCGATCAGGCCACTCGGATGTGCCATACGTGGTTAGGGAATATCCCCGATCCCACAGAGCCTGACGGTAACGTCCCGCGAATTTATTCGGGATTGTCAATGTTGTTCGTTCGTCATCCTTCACCTGGTAACATAATTTTCTATCATTAAAAAATTTTCATACACGACGACATGTATTATACACTATCAGCCATACAATAGTAAATCATAGAAATTCGTTTTTCTCGCGGGTTGGCCTATACCTGAATTTCACCAAGTAGGAGTTTATTCTCTTCATTAGTAGCTTATCGTATCAATTTATGATTTACCCCTCTGTGCTTGGAGCGGATTAGATAACATTTTTCGGTACTCGTCGGACATCATCTAAATAGCCCTCCTTGAACTGACCGTGTCATTCCAAATGGATTAACGATGCTTCCATTTTATGTAAAAATTGCGAAAATAAGGTCTACGATGTGCTTCGTGCTGGTTGGAAACATAAGGTACTTGAGGTTCTCTACTGATAAGGTTGGTGAGACAAATCACATGAATCTTATCGAATCAACGCAGTTGTTAATAAAAATTTTAGAGGAAATCCAATTGAATAGTAGCCCCTTACGGCCACGTTCGCCTACTATAATTTCAAACACAAAAAAAAATTCTATTATCCTATGTATTGATACTTATAATTATCTTTACCTGAAAGTCAGAATTAAGTTACATTAAATACGGATAACAAAATAAAAATTTAAAATCAATCTGCATTATCAACATAATATAAAATTAAAAGAAAACTCAAGGTTAAGGTATATTATTTATTAAATTAACTTGAATAAAACTAAGAATTTAAATTTACAAAACAAATGAAATGTCTCACCCGACGCAAAAGAATATGTTTCTTCTTTTTTAATGGAACTAGATTCATGGAGATTCATATCACATTTTTTGGTTCAGTTCAGGCTAGACATGATTGTTGCAGCATAATGGTGGTTCTTACTCGGTGACAGATTATTTATCTATGGTTGGGTGATTCACGCCACTCGTGATCGGGGTAGTCACTGAAACCTTGTGGCAGTTGCTGATTGGTTTCACTTTGATTGTTGTGCTCCAAATTTGCTTCTCTGGTTATGCTGCATATTCATGGACATTTGGATAGTCACATTATTTGTCGGGTTTTCTGAGTGGAGTGGAGTATGCATCATCTGATGCCATCTTCTATACCAATGCTTTCTGCCCTCCAATAGTTACCCGTTGCTAGGCAACGTTGGAACTGTAACCACTGGTTATGAGACCGCCAAAGGTGAGCTCTACTGGAGAACTGCTAAGGCCCGGCCTCACTTTTTAGTTATTATATTCCACTTTCCTGGTTGTTCTATTCATGGCAAACTCTGGTAAGTATTCTTTTCATATTTTCTCAGTGAATTATGTTTATCAGCTCTCAAGTCCGTTTACTTCCATGTTCCTCTACAATCCCGTGTTCAATAAGACGTCCATGTTCTCGAGCTTCCCGAATGTCATCGATGGTTGTGATTATCAGGTAGCACTTAGCAAATTTATGCCTATTCGCAATGTTATGGATGAGAAAACATATTGTCTGGAATCGAACGTATTATAACAGCCGTTTATTTATGAAGTATGATGTCATAGACTGCTTTGATCCTCGACTTGATTGTTAGTGAAATGTAATATGCTGTTTTTTCTTTTATGAATGATCTTTGGATTATTTTCCTTAATTATATGCGATGTAAATTATTATTATTGCGATTGGTATTTATGTATGATTCGCAGGAGAAGCTAATACACAGATATTTCAATTACCTTGTCTAATAATGGATGACTGAATTTATGGAAGTTCGTTCATACTAGTGTGATTGGTATTGCACGGTGCTAACTTATTTTGCCTTATTTACATTAGTTTAACCACTATTCTATCACAGACGAAGTTTGATATTATTAATTTTATTTTTTGCCTTAAATTAATTATGCTTTGAATATTATTTGGTTAGGTTCCTTTATCGATTGTTTATAGATTATTGTTACCTTATTTCTCCAAATGTGCTTCATTTAACTCACCTCTTTACTCAAAACCGGCATCGTGGTAATATGTACGTCAAACCTTGGTTATTTAGTTAATTACACTATCCTCGAACCACTTATTGAGTAATGCTTTTATCCAAATTTATTTACGTCATTAGGGATTTTAGTATTTTATTTATGTTAATTGTATCGTCATTTAACATTTTTATCCTACCACGGCTGATGATTCTAGTCGTTGTGTCAGGTTATTTATTTTATTTTAGCACTATCATTATGAAGGGCTTAAATTCCGATTATCGTCTATTTTTCTTATTTACTTTTGAGATTCATTTCCAACGTTAGCGTTATTGATATTAGTGCTTTTAATTTGGAGTTTCAATTAAAAAATTATTCATCTTTATGATTTATTTTTGACGTAGCAACGATTCTCTGCTCTTTTCCCACACACACCTCCCTCATTTGATCTTAGGGTTAGACATGTTGATCTTATGATATTACGAGTGCCCACTGGACTACTCGGTGTAGATGATTTTGAGCCAATGAGTAACGTGATTTTAGGTCGAATGTTCGGGAACTGAATGACGAAGAGGCAGCCAAAAGACTATCCATTCATCTTCCCCTTAAAGCGGCCAGAAAACTTTTCGACAGAAAAACAACTTTAACACTCTTGAACTCATATAATTGTATTCATAATATATTGGCATAGCATAGTTAGACCACTTCCATCACACGTGTATAGTATTCACTCCGACTCACTTTGAAAATTTTCTCCAATGGTGCTTAATAATTGTTCGAGACTGATAAAAAAACGTTAGACTTTTTACGAGAAAAAGTGATCCCTCACAAGTGATTAAATTTAAGCGAAAATGAATTGATATTTATACCTATTCTGTGACCCTAACCTTGCGTGTTAAATTTAATGCGATAAAACAAAATTTTACCTTGAAATTATTTGTATAATCTAACTCTAATTTTTATTAGTTTCTTGATTTAATTTGACAATTTATTCATTAAGTTTTCAATTGAATTATTTTCAACCAAAATCATTTTATTTAAATTCAACATTTTTCATTAATTCTTTGCTTTTAAGTAAATTGTCAATTTTTCGGACAAATTTTTAACTTATTTCGTGCGGATCTTGATTCATTTGTTATTATTTTATTTTATATTTATGTTTTTTGATTTTATATTTTAATTATATCTTTCTCGCATTTTAAGGTGTTTACTTGATGTTTTATGGGACTGATTTTAAATCTGCATGTTATGTTTGCGTGCTGTTTCCAATTCATTTAAACAAAACTTAGTGCTAGCCCAACAAACCCATCATTTAATAAATCACGAATATTCAAAAATATCCAATCATTCTTCAACTAGAATTACAAAAAGTAACCATAATTTTTTAATTTTAGCATGTTTTATGATTAAATGAGTTTAAAATAACGAGGTTTAATTTAATTTTGATATTAAATAAAAATTGAAACATTGAAATATCTACGTGAAATAATATTTGTTTTATCAATTTAATTAAATACTTTATAATGAACTAATTTCAAATTTCTTTAAAATTAAATTGTTTAGGAAAATGCCTCTTAATTAGAAATGGGATTGAAGTTATTATTCTTTATTTTTGTTATTTATGTTTTATCAAATATTTTCAATGCAATTGGCTGGCTGGCATTATTTTTTTACCTAGTGACTATGTTTTTATTATTGCCATCCATATATTTTATCAATAAAATAAGTCACAATACTATAGAGACCAAAAATTTTTTCAAAGTTGAAAATGCATTATTGACACCAGGCATTAAAAAGAGAGGATTTTTCAAAACATTATCGAAAATGTCTTACGTAGATTTTATTGATGGGAAAGAAGCCAACTTGACATCTATTTCACCATTTCCATCAAGAAGAATCGAAGAAATTGTTGATGATATTATTGATGAAATTATAAAATACTACGTTTTACCATATGCAGAAGCCAACAGCTGGAAATTTAAAAATACTGAAACCTTTCTAAAGTATGAATAACTGATGGATTGTATTTGAATGAAAATTAAACGTTTTCAGGAAATTTTTGAAAAAGTTAATATCAGAAGTCGTTCATAGAATGAGCGTTATTGAATGGAATATATTTTTCTGTAATACTCTATTGGATAACATGAAAAGTCATATTAATTTTTTAAAGTGAGTGTAAAAGCAATTCTAATTTGGAAGTATTTAAATATTTTGATGCTTTATTTGAAATGTTGATATACACATACCCCCCCCCCCCTCCAGCGTCTTCCCCTTCCCGCTAGCATCGCAACCGGCGAGTTGCATTGCAATAATGCGATTGCAAACACCGAGAATAGAATTATTCGATAATAATGACCATTTTATTGAACATTCAATTAGCAATCTTGTGAAACTGGGATCAATACGGCCAAAATGCAAAAGGGGAACTCGGGGGAAATGCTCCAATTTTAGGGGAATTCATAAGTAAAACCTTCGATAAATGCAAATTATTGAGTATAAATAACCAATTCAACCGCTAAAACTAATATTATATATTAATAATATATTTTAATTAAATAATTAATTAATTAATTAATTTTAATTAATGATTAATTAATATATAAAAACTTGAATTTATTGATATTTTATATATATTTTTATTTTAACATGCAAGGCCGAATTGAAATTGTTGATCGGTTACCATGGCTACCAATTTATTTATTATTTAATTTAATTGTGATTGGCTTTTCTTGTCATTTAAAAATTTTCCAAATTTTTTTTTATCCGTCCTTTTATTATTATAATTTATCAATCTCGGTTTTCGCTCTTCCCTTTACAAAATCTCCCTTTTGCTTTCATATATTGACCAATTCCCTACCTGCATTCAATAAACTCTCCAGCAGCCTTGAAAGATACGTCATAGTCTCTCTTTACATCGTGCAGTACTTCAAGGCCGTTTTATCAGCTCCTCGGATTAGTTTCATTTTTATCAAAGATAAATGTCAGAACCCTTCAGTTTGTCATTGTGTTGATTCTCCTTTGTCTATTTGTCTGTATTTGCTGTCTTGTGATAATATTCTTGCTATTTCTCCAATAGGATTCTTATAGAATCTAATATCTCCCATAATCCATCCCATTCGTATCCAGCGTCTGAGTGAAGAAATGTCTATATTGTTTCTTTTGTAAATCAGAGCCATCTAATCTCAAGTTCGCAAACCTTTTTTCCCGTAGAATAGAACGTTTACAAAACCATCAAAAATAAGCGGAAACTTTCACTTTGATAGTTTTTTCTATAGCATAGAGGGAAACTGTAAACTGAAAATGAGTGCATTTTATAGTTATAGATCAATTAAAACGACATAAAGTGGAAATCGATAATCATTATCATAAAATAAATTTTGAGGCCAGCAAATACGAGTTATATAATATCAGAATTAACGGTAGAAGCTGAAAATAGAAGCTGGCATTGTTTATTTTTTAGAAATTTAGAAATATCCCGTTTTAAAACAACAGCCATAGTTACATTTAGATTTACGTGTAATTTTGCTTCAGTTAGACGAGATCTGAACTCTTTCTTCACTAATGCCATTTTAAAGAATGCTTGTTCGCATAAGTAAATGCTACAAAACCGAGCTTTTATAATTTATATAAAAGTTATAAAGATAAATTAAAAAATTATGTCGGCAAAAATAACAAAAAATAGTTTTTTAAGTAATTTTAAATTATAGTAAATTTAAAGCAAAGGTTCCCAATCCCCTTTATCCCGTAGATTCCTTGACAAGATTTTGTGTTTTTGGTAGACCCCCTAATCTCTTTATAAAGCACATTTACAGAAACATCAAAATAAGCCATATGGAAACTTTTACTTTGATAGTTTTATTCATAGAGGGAAACTATAAACTGAAAATGAGTGCATTTTATTGTTATATATCAATTAAAACGACATAAATTTGAAATCGATAACCATTATCATAAAATAGATACAATGAAAAATCAATTCTGTTAATCAATGGATGAACATGATGCTTTCATTGCAAAGCGTCAATATATGGCTTCAATTTAGTTAAATTCAACTTTATATCTCTTCGGAAAGTGATTTTCAATATGTTTCTTCTTTAATAATGAGATTTATAACCAAACTGAAACCCTTTCCATGAGATATGAAGATAGAAAAATATATCAAAACCTTTCTCACTTTATATCTTTTCGTAGCCGGAATTTCTAGGATTCTTTTTTAAACCCCGCCAAAATTTTTCATTTTTACTTTCTCCGATTAGCTCTTCTTGTAACATTGTATTCTTTACTTCATAGGTAATTTATATGTTTATTATAAGAAAGTATTATGTAAGTACATAAGCACTATCTGTGATATGTTAGTTATTCGGTAATGGCATGTTTGATTGCATTTTTTCTCATGCACTCCAAATTTTGTGTTTTCACTGTCATGGATCAGCTACTAGCGGTCAATATAGACAACTTAGGGAATCACTGATATAGTGCATTCAATATCTGAATCTGATGAGCCATATTTGTCCAGTGTCAATCACAAGATTCTGAATATGAACTTCATCTCGCTTCATTCCTATTATACCGTTGAATACCAGTGAACCGTTTTTGTGAAATCTCCTTATAAGTTTTTCTCCAATTTCAATTTGTTCTGCATTGACTATTTATAAGGCTCTGAAGGGAGATGCATATCAAACATTTCTCCAACCCTACTAGAGGACAACCTGTATATCCCATTCAACATTTGCAGATATTTCCAGCAATAATTGAGACAGTTTGATACCCATAAATGTACGGCGAGTTGGCTTTTTCTTGCTGCAAATCTTAAAAATTATTAGAAAATTAAATATTGGCATAAAATAAATAAGAATTTAAAAATTAAATTACAAAACTGAAAGATATCTAATAATATATTGAATGATTGGAATTACTCAACGCTTGAAAGAACCCAAAATCTATGAAATCCGTATAATCATGAATGACAATCACGCGTCTGACTTCCTTTGTGCAATGATGCTGCCAGTAGTTCACGGTCCGACCTTTTCATTGGCTATATATATATATATATATATATATATATATATATCTTGATTTTTCGTCTTCTCTTTTAAAAATATCTAATACTTTATCATTATTTGGGTTTGAATCAATGCCTTATTCAAATCTCTGTGCCTTCCATCTAGAGAATTCACAGTTCTTAGTAGATAATGTTGAATACAAGTGTTCACAGACCAAAAATTTATGAGAATAGAGACTTTGGGTTTCGGAGTTTATTTGAGAAATACCTACACAAGTTTATCGAAATAAGCTATAAATTTAAAGATTATCTTTGGTGAGAAAAGCTAATGATTTGATTTTGCATTTCCGTATTCGTATTCAATAAGTTCACCGGGAACATTTGCTAGATTTTAAATCATTCTAATTTTCTCTCTTATCAACTTATTCTGCATATATTCACCAATAAGTTTTTTATTTCTGTCAACTTCTCGATATTGACTTTCCAAAGTGGAATAAACATTCTCAAAATCAATCAATATAAATTTTGGATCATGTTTAGAATCTGATCTTATATGAATAAATATTTAACATACACTGCTTCTTTTATAGTCTGAGTAAAGGTGAATATAGCGGGGAATGCCTTTCAAAAGTATAAGCATGTATGAGTTGATCAAATCTGTGAAGGAACACTTGTGAAGGTTGTGGCATTACGTTTCCCATAAATTCACAATAAAATATTATGCAATCAATCACAGAATCAGGCTGAAAAAATCTTCTTCGCGTAAGTTCTTCCTCGTGAATTCTGAAATGTCACTTTTATCAATTTTAAAATCTTCAAAATTTTTTTCCGTTCTTTATAAACTTGTCAGTTAGACTTTTAAACTTTGGAGCAACGTGAATGATGCCATATCGTTGGCATCATTTAAAGATTAAGTTACGATATCTACACTATTATTTTTTGTAGAAGGCTCTGCAACTTTTATCTTTTGTAGAAGCTCGTTCTTTTTGATCTTTGTCGTTTGTTTTTCATGATCATCTGGCTTGGTAATCTCTATAAATTTATCATCATTTAAAAAAAGTGTCCCTCCACATTTTCTGCTTTGACATGTCCATCTTCTTTTATTTTCTTTGTAGATTAGACTGTCCTTATCTCGTTGACTTTTAACCACTCCATAATTTGCCATTTTAATGGATCTAAAAATAATTGTAGATTTAAAACTAGATTTTCAATATTGGATGGTATAAATTAAATATATTAAAATTGCATATATTTATGTGTATTTAAAAGCACTCCCCATGGCTAATTGGCGCTTTCCATTAAAGTTTTTCTGTCAATTTATTTCCAGTCATTTTTGAACCGAATGAATTCTCGGATGATCCATTTGTACACAATAAACTGCTGCTTAGGTCTTTTTAGTTTTTAATTCTTCTAATTGAATCGCAACATATTTCATCAAATACACAATAAATCCTTAAAGACATGAAGGTCCACTTTTGCTGTTGGTGCTGGGCGTTATTTGCTAGTCATTCATTGGCACTTTTTCACATAATTTGCATTCAAATGCCTATTTGTCAATGCTAGCTACTTTAACGGATTGTTTTTTAAAAATCCCAAAGTAGACAATGATGTTCAATGTTGTCCTAAGTTTCACTTTAATATCTGGCCACACTTATATCTCCTGAGGTTCTCAAAAACACCTTGGATTATTTACGCCATTATATTAATCAAAAGCGGTTGAATAAGTGCACTAAAATTTGTGGAATGTAAAATCCGATTACAAAAATTAGATATTTATTATTCTCCACTCTAAATGGTTTCCGACGACCTGTAATCCCATTTTATAGGTCTCGTAATAATCAAAACGATGAAAACATGTACTTCATGGGGACAAAAACGGAAAATCTTTTCGTTGAGGCGATTTCCAATCGCTTGTTACGATCTCTTTTGGATTGCAAATATATCCAGTGTGAACTAGTGTACCAGTTTTCCCTAGGCATACTGTCTCACCAGGGTGATTATAAGTAATGTCTATGATAGATTATTGATAAGGTATGGTTCAGTGATCAAGCGAGCAGTTGAATACTACTGCGAACCGGTCAATCATAATCAATGGTTGTTTCAAAAACTTATAGAGAAAAAAATTACTCGCTCTAAACTCAATAAGCAATTACCTCACTTTCAGTATGACATGAGCTTTGAGGATTTCTTCAAAATGGTTGAGTCGATCAGTGACTTGAATGAAGTCAAACAGATTAAACAGAAATTACTCAATGAACTTAGGATGGCAGAAGTTTTGAAATTTACTCAGAGTAGTAAGAGATTATTTCTATTATGTTTACTTTTATTATTAAACATCATTATTAAAATTTTAATAAAATTTTATTAAATAAAAAATAGAAAATAAAATTTTAAATTATTTTTACATTACATCAAATACATAATATACACAATTCACATTCAATTACTTAAATACATTCAAAATACATGTAGAATGAATATTTGAACATTAATTATAGGATTTAAAGATTTCTCAAAAACGCCTCTCAAGTTATTCTTTCCCAATAATTAATCAGATATTTTGCAGTTAACTTAAAATCAAACAAACCTATTTTCTTTCTAGTACATTTCCTAAAATTATCACTAATGTGAGTCAATCAATTCGGTTGACAATGCTCAAGAACTCGAGTACAGAAATGACATTACACCCATTACATGAAAATTGGTAAGCGAGCTCAGAAAAAAGACCAACTGGAGTTGGAGACTTATTAGTGAACATTTTACCGTTATGTACAACGACTGCAAATTTGAAAACCTACAATCAAAGTAAAATTCGCCCATTAAACAATTAGAAAAAGTACATGTTTTTAGGATCTTTTGCGTAAATTCCCTGAAAAACCCTCGTAATAAGGCAATACCAACATACATTTTGGTTCAATGTGTTTTGATCGATTTTGTTATTATTATTATTTATTATTATTATTTATTTATATTATTATTATTTTATTATTATTATTTATGATTATTTATTATTATTATTATTATTATTATTATTATTATTATTATTATTATTATTATTATTATTATTATTATTATTATTATTATAATTTATTATTAATATTTTTTTAGTTTTATTATAATTTTAAAAATCACGATTTATTAAAACTAATCAAAATTGATAATTTACATGATTCAAGCGCTGTTGATTGATACTGTTCTGGCACAATATTTGTATCACTGTAGTAATCGTGCATAAATTAATGCATTAATCAGTTGCTATTCTGAACTTTGACCTTTGGTAAACGTAACGGAAGTCTAAAAATATCTCTTATATATATTCTTGTAGTCACTTATTGTTAATCCAATTACTGACGTTCCGATGGGAGAACTAATAAAATGACCTTATTATCCCGTATGAAAAATGAACGATTCAGAGTCATATCAATACTTGTATATTAAACATTACTCCATCCAGTGTTCAGCAGTTGACATTTCTCCAACTGACGGTTGCTTATTTTTGATTTCTGCATAAGGTCTTTTCCGACAAGAAATATGACTATTTTTGAGCTTTCGAACATCCTTTCTCAATCTCATGACTTAATGTGATCATAATTCATTCTCAAATATGATCGTTAGGTTAGTACAACATTGGTAGAATGTTATGAAAAGTAAAAAATAATTTTCCTTAGTGCATTCAACTTCAGAACTAAAACAATTCTAGAGTGTAATTCTTCAGTAGGCAATGCTGTAACTAGTTTATCAAAATATTGAAACAATGTCACTATTTAAATGAAAGGTACAATTAATTACTTTTATTAAGGCTCTTAGTACTCCTTAAATCACAAGATAAATCTTTATTTACGTGAAATGCATTACGACCGAGATAGGTTCCTAGTCATCGGTCGTAAGTCGATTAAGTCGTAATTCGAGTTTCATCACGAATAACTAAAGAAAAATATTAGATACTGTACTACTAACTTTTAGGATCAGGAGAAATGAAACTACAGAAAATTCATATAATGAAAACTTTATTAAAATTTATAAAATGAAATAATAACCCAAAAATATATATTAAATGTGTACTAATAACACATATTATATATGTAACAAAACAAAAATACATAATAAGAAATATATATAATTAAACAAAAACATTTTATTCAACTTAGCGTTATTTTCGTGTCGTCATCATATTTACTTATTACTAGAGAGCAATCCATTGCGTTGTTTTCAGAAACAGAATATTCAATACTAGTTTTCTTAACAAATCTAAAAAAAAAATCTAATAAAAAAATTGGTCGTAAGTGCGGATGGTCGTAAGTCGAGCGGTCGTAAGTCGAGCGGTCGTAAGTCGGGGACTACCTGCAGTTAATTCCTCCACTGAATCATACTATGTTGGCCTTTCATCAGAATTCACTCATTATGCAATAACAATAAAGTTTTTTTCTATAATTATCTGATAGCGCTTTAATAACTAAGAAATAGAAAAACAAAATTTAAATCAAAATTTTATGGCTGCGATTGATAGGCAACTGATTAATTGATTAATTGATTGATTAATTGATTGATTGATTAATTAATTGATTGATTGATTGATTGATTTATTGATTAATTAATTGATTAATTGATTGATTTATTGATCGATTGATTGATAACTCAACAAATAATAAATCATTCATCTGTATTAAACTTTACATAAATCGATTTTTATGGAATGGATTTAGTGGAAGTTTGTAATTTATTTAAACATCAGATTATTTTTTTCCAGTTTTTGATTTAATTTCAAATTTCTAATGTAAAGAATGGTGTTATTTTTTTATTATTTCGTCTATCTTCATTCTTTCATATTATTAATCAATGTTCTCTCTTCTATCGAAGAGTAGATTGAAAAACAATTGAAAAGAATCGTCTAATAAATGTGCGACCAACTTAAATTTTTTTTCACATTTATTACTGTTTAAATAAACTCGAAAATCTAGGAATCACCATCAAAATAAGTATATTTGGTCCGGCTTTATCAAATATTCATTTTAGGTGGTTTTCATAGGAATTGCACATATCTTTTGACTTAATTTTATTTCAAAAGTTACTACTGTGAAAATTTTCCATAGGTCACTTTTTTGCCGACAATTGTCTCACGTTTAATTCGAACCGCAATTTCTAGAGTGCTAAACAAATGCAATATAATTGTTATCTATTTTCTGCTTCACAACTGAAAGTTACTCATTTATTTCCTTTACTTTCGTGGTGAATATATGTGTACTTGTGTAATGTTATGAAGAACATTGCTGGATCAAGCGACTGTTGTATTATTTTTTGCAATACATTATACTGAATTTAATTCAATTACCTTTCACACTAATCAGGAACATTTTTTGATTTATTTTACTTTATTCTATAGTAATAAGTCTCCGGTAATTTCCGGTGAAACTGAAATAAATCTGGTTAACAAGTCATATGAGATTATATTTCAAACACAAGCAGTGAGATCCATTTGTCAGATCCCATTTGGATCGCGAACCAGTTACCGGAAATGCAGTTCCGTAAATCCTACATTTTTGATTCACTAGATTATCACCGCGATTTCTATCCGTCACTTCCTTACTTTTTTTTGAAGCACTGGCAGTTCTGATATTGCTATTTGGGAATAAAGGGAATCGCTGTGCAATATGTTGATCAACACAATAGGTTTCCACATTTCAATCCATTTTTATTATTAGCTAGAAAATATCATGTAATTCCATTATCATAGACATTGATTCGAAAAATGCCAATAAAAAGAAAAGCCAGGATCACAATAAAATAGGGAGAAAAACCGCTTGTAAAGGGCATTTATTGACCCAGAGAGATCTAAAATGTTATTCCAATCAACTGTCAACCCTCCTTGACACGGTGAATACAAAATTGAAAATGATGACCCGAGGTAAAGCCAATATCAATATCAGCACCCAATCACTTATGAAATCATCAAAGCGCCACAAAATATCACGTCGAAATTCAAAATCCGAAAAGCAAACTTTATCAAAGAAAATCAAATCCAAAGTCGCCGGGAATTTCAATAAAAAACTAAGTATTGGTAAATCAGTAAATGAAAAGACAGTTGCATTAAACGAGGTATAATTATTTTTATATAATAATTATATTACATAATACCAAAAATAATATAATTATAATTAATAAAAATCATCTATTTTAATTAGAAAATAAATCAAGTTTACAATAATTTTTCGATAGTGGAATCATTTGTAAAAATAGAATTTATTATAATATTGATAAATATATAAAAATTAATTAAAGCTAAACAGTTAATAAAATGTAATTATATTTATTAAAAAATATAATTTTAATAATAACAAAAATAATTTTAAAAATAAAATAATTATAAAAAATTTTTAATAATAAAATTAAAATTATTAGTAAAAATAAAATAGACATTTTTTAATATAATTATAGAAATATTATTAATTATAATTATATTAATAAAAAAATAGATGATAATTATAAGAATTAAAAATTAAAAACCAGAACAATCAATAAAATACATTTTTATTTGTTAAAATAATACTTGTTTTATTTATAAAATTTTTTTTTAAAAAAGTAGAATAATAACGTAATTAAAATTAATAATAAAATAAAATGGAATTTTAATAATTAAATTTATATAAATAATATTAATAATAGTTATTGTAATAATTCATATCAAGATATATTATTATTATTTATTATTTATTTATTATTATTATTATTATTATTATTATTATTATTATTATTTATTATTATTATTTATTATTATTATTTATTATTATTATTAATATTTATTATTATTATATTATAATATTATTATGATTATTATAAATGAATAAATAAATAATTTAATTATTTCTGTTTAAACATTATTACTAAAGAAACCAATTTTGTAATAAAATCGCAGTTTACAGAAAATGAGCTTTCACTAGTCGATCTGTGTTAGTTTCAATAATATTTGGTTGTTTTGCGATAAGTATTTTATATGAACCATTTTGGTGGTTCCCAATGCTCCAAGAATAGAAAGTTAAAATAGGTCCCTAAATGGTGCTATGTATCGTGATTTAATCATTCGAGTCTGTCAGAAAGGAAGTCGAGCAATTTTCCTATATTTTCATTACATTACCCAATCAGTGCCCATACTAAAATATTTCCAAAATTATAAAATATTTATTTTTTTTATTTATAATGTAACCGAGATATCTGTTTGAATAATTTTCAGATTCGCTCTCTCCAGAAGTTCCGTTATAAATCTCATTTCGAGGTAAAACGAGTTAGAGGAATTTTGGAAATATTTTTTGATATTTATATGTTTACTTTGTTAGGAGAGTTTTTATCTATTCATTTATTACTTTTATTCAAACGCATGATTTTAGGATTCGGATTGTTTTTTTATTTTTCATTTTGTGTCATGTCTAATCTCAGATAAATACCATAATTAGCCTTGATTTCAGTGCATTCCCTATGAGACGATTATGGATAGTAATGAAGGCAGGAAATTTTTCAAAGAGTTTCTGAATACGACTTTATACAGCAGAACTGTAGAGTTGGTAGAAATGTTAAATCATTTTCAAAACCACCGGGTATTATAAAAGTCTCTGTTGCTGCAATTGTCTTAAAGTTATTTCTTAATCTAGGAAGACCAATATGTGATTGCTCAGGGTATCGTAAAGCGCTATATACATTCTTCCCCACCAGCTTTTGATTTTGATAAGCAAATCGTCAAAGAAATGGAAGAATTCCTCAAAGGAAATTCGGTATTCGGTGTTTTATTTTCATTTATATTGTTTGGGTTTTCATTTTCAGAGTGAGAAAGTTTTCTTGAAAGCCAAAGTGATTTGTGATAAAGTAAGTAAATAAACTCATTTATAATATCAAACTTAAATTTTGAAAAATGTTTAAAATTATTTTTAAAATGAAGAAGATAAACGTTTTTTTTATAATATAACGGATATTACTGAATAATATGAATACTTCAAATAGTATGACAAATTTTATTTTATGGTCATACTATTTAATAATATGACTAATTATATATACATTTGAAGTTAATAAATCGATATTTAATCTACAACCAGATAATTTTTATGTATTATTATGTTAATTTGAAATATCTGCATAATTAACATTTCAAAATATTTTAATATTTTCAAAGAAAACAAACACTGTATGTGGAGGAGGGAAATTCATGCTATATGACTATAATCAATCCATGTTTCAACAATGGATTTTAAACAGAGAACTAATAAAAATGTGTTCTGATTCAATGAAACGAGCTCGTGGTGGTGTAAGACAGGCAATACTCGGATCTCTTGAAGATATGGTTTTGGATTAGATTATTGAATTGAAATTAATGAACGCGTTCATAATGCGAAGAGTCAATTATATTTTATTTTTAAAAAATACTCTTCCAACTTTTGACCTTTCAAAAACTCTGTTAATGGACGAAACTGCCATATATATTTGAAGATAGTAGAACTCAAACGGTTGATTTAAAAGGAAGAAAGCTTGTGGTGATGAAATCCACTGGGTTATTTCAAAGCGAATTACAGCACTGATTTCTGTTTGGGGAGATAGTCAAAAATACATATACTCTCCGAATGTTTCATTCTTCTTTGTGTCGTAAAGAAAACATCGAAACAGAGTCTGACATTTTTGATTTATCTGATGAATAATAGTATAAATGGTATTGATATAATTTTGTTTTTGATATCTAACTAATATCTCAAATAATATGACTACTCGAATAGTATGACCAAAACCTGACATTTTTTAGTCATACTATTAAATAATAATCGGTAATATCCGTTAATAACTTAAAATAAGTAAATAATAACTTAATTTTTTACTTATAATTTGTCAGTAATACAACTCCTATAATAAAATGAAAAAATCAATAACCTTATATTATAGGATATACGTACTTATCTGTGTGGTGAAATAATTTGTTGGAATGAATAACAAATTTGGCTATGAAGTCAGAAAGTAGAAAAAAAAATTTTACACATAAACACAATACAACACAGTAAAAAGTACATACAAACTTTCAAAAATGCGGAAATATCCATATTATAAAATTAAACTGAAATACATTTTAATTAAATCCGAAAAATACATATGCATTGTTAGGAATTCCGCATTTCGGATTTTGGTAACTTAGTCTAGAATCAGTAAATAAATCCATAAATTTTATTTCAATCAAAAATTAACTATCTGTCTTTATTAATCTTATTCAAACAAAATAAAATAATTCATCTTTCTATTTTTAAATTCAATTTAAAATATTTTTATAAAATTACACTTTAAAAATTTCATCAGATATCAGCTTTCCTTATATTTATGTTCCTAAAATTTCAATATTCATTAAAATATCTGATACACAAATTCCACTGAATTTTCATTCTTTTCAGTTCTTTTAGATATAAAATTTACCCGTCAACTTGTATTACAAAAATTATTATTCAGCTGAAATATATATTTATTATCTGCCGTAACATATCGTCCTTTCATAGTATACGGTTCCGTAAGTTTGATCACAACATGATTCATGTACCTCGTCTTTTCCTAGATATGGTAACCCATTTATGATATATTTACTTTTGACATCTGAGGCCTGCCAAAATAATTTGATGTCAAATTTAATTGGTTTGTTGGGCAATTGTTGTGAGTATGATGTTCATCAACAGTAGGATTTTCTCCTGGTTTATAACAGTTTTAATTATTTTGTATTAATTGGTTCCATACTGTTGATATCAACGCGAATTTATCTGTTAGTAAATTTTGACATCTTAGAGTTTTCTTATTAAACTTGGTCCCCGTTGCTTATTCCACAAATGAGAATCCTTCAAGTTTTTGGCTTCATATGCCGAACGAACATATAGACTCGCAACGAAATCTACCAATATTGATTTTTTTAATATCCGTGTATCTCCTAAGGCTCGAGAGGCTTCTTCTTCTGTAAAAGTTCTTATATGTTCTACAATTGACTCGATCTTTCCTTTGACCGGATACTTCTTTGAAAATAGAATGAATTGGTTTCTTTCCATTATTAGAACCGATTTGTAATTTTTCCCGAATTGTACCTTCTGTTACGATTTCCTTATGATAATCTTGTTTATCTTCATAATTTTTATCCTAAATGTTGAGAATAGTACATTTATTTTTCTATTACGAATATTCAAAATATTTCATAATCACTATCACTTTCTTTATCTGTAGCGTCGCCGGTATCTTCTTCATCAATAAAGACACTACTATTGTTGGTCTCAAAAATCCTATATTATCTTTACCATATGGTCCACTTTTACCATCCAGTTATTGATCTTCACTATCATATAGTTTATCATCTTCAATATCAGAATATTCCATATGAATGCCATTTTCCCCCAATAATATGGTTATTTCCTTCGGCTTAACTATTTTATCGGATTTTTGATAAAAATAATATCAATTATATTATAAAAACTTCTTTTGGTTTTGACCTATGATTTCTTTTCATTTTCCAATGATATTAAAATTTTTTTTGATTATAAATCAGTAAAAATATCGATGTTTTATTGATATTCACGAATTTTCGGCAGCCTTTCGTGAACATCGATAAGATTATTGATTCATAGTTCAAAAAACTGTTAAATGTCATTGGAGAATATCAATTGTGAAAATACTAAACTATAACTAAACAACTGATAATCGATAAAAAGGTAGTTTTTAATTTTTCCGACCTTAAATTTGATTACAGTATAGCAAAAATACCAAATTATGTATGTACGAATCTAAAAGTATAAATAATTTTTCTGTAATACGCAGCATCAGATGACATCAATACACCAACCCACATTGAGATAAATTCCGCTATAATTCAAGTTTATACATAAATAAACTTGTTGGATATTATCTTTCGTGGAAATTAAATGCATTTCAGTCATTTTTTAAATGGCTGCTAAGTTATTTTTTATAGTTATAAAACTTAAAGTTAAAAATTTTTAACAGTTGAATTGTGATTTCATAAGGAAATATGATCATAATTCAAGCTCTTAAATATAACTTTGATCAACTATTTCATATATATTACTATAAATAATATTTAGGAAATAAAGTAAGTAACAATAACTAATCTCCAAAAATATGTATTTTTTTATACATTTCGGAAAAAATCTCCTAATATGCACAAAGTAATTAGTTGTGGATATTCCTAGTAATTTTCCAAAATGGAAATAGTCTTTCCCATTTTCCATGGCATTTATAATTCTTATTTTATCGATTTCCGAAATTCTATAAGAAGATTAATTTTTTATAACTTATAAATAAAATTTACAGTGTATGCTTTTTTGTTCGACTCTTAGGTGTTGTTGAGGGCTCAGCAATTTCTGAAATTCTATGGAAATAATAAATTAATTTCAATTTTCCAATAAATCGTTCAATGTGATTTCTTCATCATCGCGAAATGGAATTGTTTCTGCAGAAATGTCTGAAATTCTATGGAAATATTAAATTAATTTCAATTTTCCAATAAATCGTACAATGTGATTTCTTCATCATCGCTAAATGGAATTGTTTCTGCAGAAATGTCTGAAATTCTATTTAAATATTAAATTAATTTCAATTTTCAAATAAATCTTACGAAGAAATATCATTTTCAAAAAAAATTTGAATCAGCTTCCTCAAAATTAAATTTTAAAATTTTTTCCGCCATTTTTTTAAAAAAAAGTTTTTCAAAAATGTCTATAAATTAATTTATTATAGGGGTATTTTCAACTTCTGATGGCTACATGTTAAAAGTTTACATGCATGTTTTATTATATCTTGTGTTTATGTGCATTATTTTATTTCTCTATCACTTTTTGAGTTTCTATAGTGTAGGGTTTGTTTCAGTTAATATTTTACAAGCAACCTCAAGTTGAGTTGGTGTGTTTATATGCAATAAATTTATTGATTTTTGTTTTATATTATAGGTGATTTGTCTGAATGTGGCTTGGTGTAGAAAATCAAAAAGTGATAGAGAAATAAAATAATGCACATTAACACATCCCATAATGTAACATTCATGTAAACTTTTAACATGTAGCCATCAGAAGTTGAAAAAACCCCTATAATAAATTAATTTAGACATTTTTGAGATATTTTTAGAAAGAAAAATGGAGGAAAAAATTTTAAATTTAATTTTGAGGTTTTTGCTAGGAAATTTCGAGTAAATGAGGACGTATCTTCATAAGATTTACCCTTAAAACTAAAATTAATTTAATATTTCAGACATTTCTGTCGAAAAAAAACAAAACCTGAAATCCGAAAAAAAGCATAAATTGTAAATTATATTAGTAAATTTTAAAAAATAATCATAAACCCAATTATTATTTTGTGTACATATTCGAAGATTTTTTCTAAAGATTTATAAAAAATATAATTATCTACTGCAATTAATAATTATAACTTCAAAAATAATTTATCTCACTTTTTTTGAAGAATTTCCGAAAAATAAGTTATCATAAAATAAATCATTTCCTGAATATTTATAATCATTATTAATAATCATTGTTAATATATATGAGCTTGTAGATCAAAAGTTATAATTATAAGTTTGAATAATGATTTAATTTCCTTGTAAAATCATAATTCAACTCTTAAAACTTTATAACTTTAGCTTATAACTTACTTTGCAGCCATTTCAGAAATGGCTGAAATCCATTAAATTTTCACAAAAAATAAATTCCAATAAGTTGATTTATGTTTAAACTTGCATTTTGGCGGCATTTTTCTGAACTTCGCTTGGTATATCATAAAGTTATTTATGTGTATTTTCTCCTGCCACTTTGATTTTGGCACCGGTCATTTTGACTGGTGTATTGAATTTGAAGTATTCATGATATTTTTTACTTCTGTATATCTATAAAAGTCCTTAAGGTTTTTAAACGTATATTTAATATGTAATTTCTATTATAAAAGTTAAAACCGGTAATTTTCGCTGGTTTGGTAAATCTAGTGTTGATTTCGATTGGACTTGATTAAAGCACTGATTACTCGCTATTTCTCTAACCCTAATACAAAAACCGAGCATGAATCTCAGCAATTTGGTAATAAAGCTTTCTGCACTAAATTTCATATAATTTTCTATAACAAAATTTATATGCACATCATAAATGCGAATAAAATTTCCAGGAACTAAAACAGCGCTGGTATCCGTATTTCATTCTTAGTCCGCATCATACAAAATTCTCAAAGCATCTCAGCAAGGAACTGAACTCTATAGAATCGATAAAAATGATGGTGAGTAGTGAGGTGCACACAATTATATAGTTGGTTAATTATATATTGGCACATCTGTAGGATATATCACCCCCTGGCATGTCCACCGACACCGGTGACACAGATATTGAGTCAGATGCTTCAGAAGATTTGTCACAAAATGTTCTCAATTCTACAATGAATAGTGAAAAATTGATGACAGACAATGATGATGATAATCCTCCGGCACTTTTGTTTGATTTCACTCAAAGCTTGACGAAGGAACACGCTGATGAGACTCAATCAATGCAAACCGACGAAATTGATACGAATAAATTAGTGTCTGATACTTTTGAGGGTCACACAGATGAAGAATTTGAAGAAGAGGAAGACGGATTTTTGAAGCCTTCATTCGAAAACGTACCACTGACCAGTGGAACTGAAACGATGGAGTATTATCATCAGAAGATTCAGAAATTAAATAAAAAAATCGATGTAAAAGAAAAGGCCTACAAAGCAGGGGTAGCCGTGTCCAATCAGATGCCCTTGAGCAAGAAAGAAAAATCAAAGGTTAATATTTTGCTCTCACTTTTATGTAATTATTTATTTATTATTACTTATTATTATTACTATTATTACTATTATTTATTATTATTATTTATTATTATTATTTATTATTATTAATATTATTATTATTATTTATTTATTTATTATTATTATGATTATTATTATTATTATTATTATTATTATTATTATTATTATTATTATTATTATTATCTGTTATTTATCAAAATAAACTGAAGGTTTATATTTAACAATTTACATAGTGTCAATGAATCAGCAAATATCTAATTTATCGGTAATAATTGATATCACCGTAATTTATCATTTTATCAATTGTGATGCTTCACATTTTGTATTTGTTATTCAATACAATCAAATAATAAATAATATTTCCTGATACAATCATTGCTATCCGTTTGTCAATCACCGCATTTTCATATTGACAATTTTTGGTTATTATTTTTATTATTATTATTTTTATTATTATCATTATTATTATTTATTACTACTATTATTATTTATGATTATTTATTATTACTATTGTTATTATCATTATTATTATTTATTAATTATTATTATTTATTATTATTATTTATTATTATTATTATTTATTATTATTTATTATTATTATTATTATTATTATTACTATTGTTATTATCATTATTATTATTTATTACTACTATTATTATTTATGATTATTTATTATTACTATTGTTATTATCATTATAATTTTATTAATTATTATTATTTATTATTATTTATTATTATTTATTATTATTATTATTATTTATTATTATTTATTTTTATTATTACCTATTTATTATTTACTATTATTATTTGTGATTATTTATTATTAAGATTATTATTATTATTATTATTATTATTATTATTATTATTATTATTATTATTATTATTATTATTTACTAATAGGATGTAATAATGGATCCTAACCATAAAATCACCTAAATGACGTCATTTGATAAAAGATTGGTTTTTACTAATCCTCCTAGAACTCCAAGACAACCATGGAAATGAATTTATTCCAATCTACATTTAACAATAATTTTTTCTACTGCTTAAGGTATTGCAATAAATTTCTTCGTGACTTTTTTTTTCTCTCCATCTTCCAAACCTGAACGTTGCTGATTTATGATCTAAATAAGTAATCTTCTGATAAATCATTATTTATCCTTGAAATTTGGAATTTCCTACAATTTCTAGTTTATTGTCCGTCACCCGTTTATTTGTTGTCCGCCGTCTGCCTTACCATGTTGCAGAAGTTTCTGATTTCTAATCGCAATTCCTAGAAATTTGAGAGTTATTTGCATATTGTATAGTTCCATTGCTGACAATGGAGGTCAACGCAGATTGGCTTCACCATCGTTTTTAGTTGTTTTAATTATCATGAAATATTTTTTTGTCTATCTTTAAGAAATGATTATATATAATGTGCTAGACTATATTATGATATCCATATGCCGATTTTATTCATTTTGTACATCTCTTGAAATTATTGAAAGTGGTAAACGTTTCTGCCATTTATTCGATATTTGTCTTGGATCTTCTCAAAACACTTTCAAAGTATCAGTCCTCCAACTGACCGACAACGACATTTTACTGAATTCTCTAGTTTTATGTTCTTAGTTTCAACTACTGGAATCATGATAAGCGACATTTATGCTCTTTGCTACTGTTAGTGCGTTGTATTCTTGCTCAGTTCACAAAGCATAGAATTCCATCAATGATGTTTTGTTTGTGTATAATATTATTACTTTATTAAGATGAAAATAGACCTGAACTCAGTGAAAGAGGACCTCAATCGGTTGTATGAGAAACGTAATAAATGTCAATACAATTTAAGTCGAGTTGACAAATGGATTCTGTCATTGGGAAATTGGAATGCCGTCGTTTATGATGTGATTTTACCGGAACCGAAAAGGGGTACATCTTTGGATTTAGGCTATTTGCCCACATTGGCCGAATCGAAATCTGGAACAATGGCAATTGAGAAAGACGATATGTCAACAGAAGATGATACAAAACAAATAGTGATCTTCATTATGGTTAGTTTGGCGTCGACTTTAGATCAGTATAATAGTCGTGAAGATAATGGTTGGCTTGTTAAGCATACACTGAAAGATTTCCAAGCATTGAAACGGGAATTAACACCAGTAATAATAATTATTAAATGATACAGGAACTATTCATGGATTTTCAGCAATGCCCCCCAATTGACCGAATTAGTCTCCCTAAAGTTCCACAAAGGCTGTTTATAAGAAGGAAGTACACCGACAATGACTTATCTCACATCAAAGACAGTTTGAATAAATTCATCCAGGTTGGCTTGACATGCATAAGATTTGTAGTTTTTTCACTTTGCAAAATAACTGTTATGATTGAGTATATTAAAACATTTCAAATTTCAGTTTCTAATGAAGACTCCAATTTTAGCAAAATCAGAATCCGTTTTTAAATTCTTTTGCTCCTCTCTAGAAAGTCAAATGTCCAATGAAGATACATTAATGGGCCCCTTGTCGCTATTCGCAAATACCTTATCAGACGCCAGTGCGAAAGTTATGCTTATGGCGAAAATACCAACAAAATTCGTTCAGAAGGTTTTAGCTCCTAGAAAACATTCTGGCAGTGTTACTAGCTTAGATAGTGAAAGCACTGATAGTAAATCAGATAGAAAGAATACCTCTCGACGCATATCAGGCTCTAGTCACATTGGTGGCAGTCTCAAACACAAGTTGAGGAAATTAAGTCATTCAAAAGATATCTCAATGTCTGCATTCGAACTATTAGAAGAATTGATACAACTAAGGAAGTCTTTAACGTGAGTGCGATCATTTTAAAATTTAATCATGATTATATATACAATGACATTAATAAATTATAAATATATTCCAAATGGACAATTTGATATTTTATAATAACTTTTAATATTAATCTACAATATTGCATTTTTATTTCAATATTATCTGAAAATCGATTTTATATATCAAACACTCCAATTTTCAATATTAAAATTAGAGATCGTCCGATTAATCGGTTACATTCACAATCGGGCCGATTATAGCAGCAAAATGTCGCTATCGGTACAATCGGAAATCGGTTGCCCATCCAGAGCCGATTGTTCAAGATAAATAATTAATTCATAGATAACGGGGAATTACTCTGACTTACAAAAAACAGAAGTCAAAAGACAACAAACTTTTCTGGATAAATATAGATTAGCGACGAAACAAGACGTGCATTACTTAATTATATTATCATACCTAATGCAAACATTAAGCGTATTTAGAAGAACCAAGTAAAAAAATCCTATTATGACAAGTCGCGTTTAAAAAGTCAAATATTTAACAAAAATTAAAAATTATACACAATCGGCACAATCGGAGAATAATGCAATCGGTCAAGTTCTAATTAAAATATGCGGTGGAATACCTGGGAAATCCAGTGAGTTCAAGAATTCCGTTGTGTAATTGACAACTTCGTCTTGATTTATCACGATGTCGATGGACTTATATGTTATCGCTTTTCCTGGTATTCCACTTTGAATTTTGAAAGTGATGGCTTTCACATCATTGTCAGTAGCGGATAATATTGCACGTGAATTGAGAAACTGATGATTTTTCTAATGTCTTGTGTGATTTGGGAAAACTTATGCACATATATGAATAAATAAATATTTAATTTATATGATTTTTAATATTAAAATTTTTCAATTTAGTAAAATTAAAATTAATATTCAAATTTAAATAATTTAGCTTACTGCATTTCTTGTCAGTAGTATGTAACATACTAATATTATATAATTTTTATCTGTAGTGGCTCTAGAATATTTATACCTAAAACCTTCGCAATATTGTACTCAAGGTCTCCTTAAAGTTTCTTGTTGATCGGATGAACAGAAAAGTAACGCATACAAGATTTTTGATCACATTTTATCTGTTTTTCTTTGATAATATTTCATTTATTTTCATTCTGATGAAAGATCAAAATTTGTGATGCGTAGAAATAAATTTTCGGTATTATTTTGTCAGAATGAAAATTAATGAAATATTACCAAAATAAATTCAATTTTATGAATTTCCCTGAATAAAATCCGTGAGCTGATATTATAATATCTTAATTGGCATCTTTCTATATTTTGCATGATTTAATGGAAACGTATTAATAATTGCAGATATGTAATATGAAAATTTATTCGAAATAAACAATGTAAAATTTTGCAATATCTAAATTTTAATCGACAATATTACATTTTTATTTCAATGATATTTGGAAATCGACTTTTATATTGAATAATAATAAAATAAATTCAAATTTATAAATAAATTTCCTGGAACTAAGACTAGAAAAATCTAAAAATTTCTATAATTAATAAATTTGATTAATTTATATTCCATTGAAAATTATTGAAATTCATCAAACTTGATATTTTAACATGGTTTGCAAAGTTAATTATGTAATAAATTTAAAGCACAAAGATTCAAAATTTTTTTGTTATTAATGCATTTGATATATTTTTTTGGATGCCATGAAAAAACAGAACATGATAAAATAGAACATGAAAATGTTTTTTAATGATTTATTAATTATTTAATTATTTAGAAATATATATATATATATATATATTAGGTTAGCCATTCTACGTAAAAACGTCAATTTATCTTCTCTATTTTCATAGGTTTGAACAACTCTTGCCACTTGATTACAAAGAGCCGAATACTTTTTTTTGTAATTTCTGGGTGACCTGTTCGAAAATTAGCTAATATTAGTCGCTAGCAAGCGATATCCCTCAATCTATCTAATAGGCTCCAAATGCTTGGGTGACTACAATGGAGCAGTGAATTTAAAGCGTTGTGGAAGCCCTCACAACAATTTGTAGTTTTAGAAAACCTTTTCAACCTATTAAATAATAAACTGAAGCTAACGATATAATTTCATTTCAACTTATTATTAAATATTAAACATACATTAAAAGATAACACGCCAATAAAAAACTTTTCGTACGATATATTTCGATAGCATAACTATCATCTTCAGGTACTCAAAACCAACTAAAAATATTATGAATTAACATTTAATTTAAACTATTTTTTATTAATTTAATTTTGTAATAAATAAATATTTATAGAATATATTCAATTCACTTTTAATTATTTTAAAATTTTCACTTATATTATAATTTTTAAAAAATTAATGTAATTTAAAATTTTCAATTATTTTAATAATATTAAAAAAACAAACATGATTTAACATACGTAAACTATTTAAAAACATTCAAAACATTCGTAGTCACAGCACTTTGCACATTAATCTTTGGATCCAATGATCTTATCAGCAATGCTTCACATATCACGCGTTCCAAATAATTATTAAAACTTCTCAACAAAATTCTAAAATCAGACATTCCTATTTCACTTTTAATAGGAAGGTTTTGGATTTTCTTGGAATATCAAAAACGCTGGCGTATTACTCAGTTCTGCAGTGAATCGAACGATTCAATTGTGGGATATTAATTGTACTGCAGAAAATAAAATGGAATTCTTCAGATATATTTAGGTCATTATTAAAAAAATTAAAAATTTTTTCGTCAATAATGAGTATCATCAAGTTTTTCTACAAATCAAAGATTTTATTCAAAGGATATTAATATTAAATCAATTTCATGCTTGGAGATTTTGATTCACTTAGACAATTTGTAATGATGATGTATGTTAGATATGAACATGAACAGACCGTAGTGGAAGAATTTTTGTTCTC
>CM039679.1:318414432-318441932 GCA_022537955.1 Schmidtea mediterranea | reverse complement strand
ACCAAGATCAGCACGAAATTAATATAAAAATAACAAGATAACATAAAGATTTAACCGGAAAAATGAACAATTCAAAAAGGTAACAAATAACGAATAAAATAGAATCTTTTCAATTAGAAAGATCCTATTAAAAAATAAAATAAATTGTTCATTTAAAATAGAAAATTGACAAAATAAGAATTAGATATTACAATTAAAATCAAGGTCAAATTTTGTTTAATTGCATCAAAAGGAACACGCAAGGTTAGGGCCACAAAACAGGTATAGTAGAGCATGAACTGATTGCACCGCACCAGTTCTTCAGCCATAAAATTTGGCATAAAAAATAATAAATGAAAAATTAAAATAGTAGAATTTTTATTACATCAACCAATTAAGGAATAATTCAGTCATATTTAATGAGGGAATAAGCCGATAGAGCCACAGTAGATTAATACGTACTACTATATACACAATCACAAAGTAAGCAAATTTATAACAAATGTCTTCAACACCTAAGGGATACAATTCTATTGCGGATAATTGGTGTAGAGAAGAAGAATCGCTCCGAAAGCGGTCCAACAACTATCTACCACCTGATGGAGAAGATCTAGAATATGGACCCGCAGAACAAACTCGAGGTACTTAATGTTTGTAAAATTTTCATTTAAAGTAACCACCAATATTTATTATATATACTTAGTACTTGACGACTCAAAACAGACGTTTATTATTTGATTTTTTTGTATTAATAATATGACATTCAAATCAATGATCATTAAGAGCGCAGGGACCCAAACCATGGATGAGTAGATGGCTCTCAAATCACCTTACAATTACCCGCATACTCGGCCGCAAGATACCATCAGGCTTTGTGGGACCACGGAGAGAATGGTTGGCCATGTCAACCGGGAGACCGGAACAACGAAGTAGAGCTGCCATGTCTAGCCATCAAGAAGGAACCGGGCAGGAACCCGGCACTAGAAGTCCACCAACGGGCCGATTTCAGTCTGTATCGCATGGAAGGCCTAGTGAGTAAGTTTCTAAGAGGCTTTCTAACGACAGCTCGCTGAACCTTATATCAGGCCGGGCCTTAGCAGTTCAGTAGTCAGAGCTCATCTTTCGCAGTTTCATAACCAATGGTAGCAGTTCCAACGTATCCTAGCAACGAGTAACCATTGGCAGGCGAGAAAGCTTGTATGTAAAGGGGTCAAGGCCAGAATCCACTAACCCCCCTTGTTTTTATTAATTTTGTTGGGCCAGGACTAAATTTTGTTTAAATGAATTGGAAATAGCACGCAAATATAGCAATGCAGATTTAAAATCAGACCCATAAACCTCAAATAAACAACCTTAAAAATATGAGGAAAATGTAATTAAATATAAAATCAAAAAACATAAAAATAAATCAAAATAATAACAGATATGCATCAGGATCAGCACAAAATTAATATAAAAATAACAAGATAACATAAAGGTTTAACCGGAATAATAAACAATTCATAAAAGTTAGCAAATAACGAATAAAATGAAATATTTACAATAAGAAATATCCTTTTAAAAAATAAAATAAAATAAATTGTTCATTTAATACAGAAATTGACAAAATAAAAATTAGATATTACAATAAAAATCAAGGTCAAATCTTGTTTAAATGCATCAAAAAGAACACACAAGGTTAGGGTCACAAAACAGGTATATATCCCAATTCATTTTCGCAGAATTTAATCACTTTGTGAGCAATCACATTTTCTCGTAAAAAGCTCAAACGTATTTTTATCAGAAAAATTAGTATTGTATAGCAAAAGCTTCAGGAACGAAAGTCTCGAACTTCTATTAACGGAACGCTATCGGATAATTATCGAAATGAGGACGAATGAATGCTATGAACTTGGTTTAGAAACAATTTATTTATGAAATTAATTCCATGAGTTCGAATAAATTGCATTTAAAATGTGTCGAAATTTTTCACTGTCCACAGCCACACACATTGCAAGTCATTAAAATTTTAGATATTTATCGAGCGGTGTAAGTGCGGTTCATCCGCCTAAAGCTCGCGCCCGTGAGGGTCTAGTTGTGCGTAATGACGGACTCGAACGTCAAATCATTTTATCCTATAAGGGCAGCGGGAAGATCGGAGACTAGTCTTTTGGCTGGCTTCCTTTCATCTATCTCCCTAAAATTCGACCTAAAATTCAGACCACATATCGATTAAACTTATCACATTGAGTATTCCAGTGGACACTCATAAAATCTAACATCAACATATATATTCCTTTGGCCAAATCTTGGATAAAGGGAAGGGGGATTATCAAGATCTATGCAAAAGTCAAAAATTTATTAATATTATTAAATCTAAAGTAAAATAAATCTGTATAATCATGAAAGGACCATTTTAAATTGATACCTCCACTCAATCCAGATAAAAATTTAAGGATTTAATCAAGGCGAACCCGAGTAAAATTCTTTATCAAATAGGCATATTAAATTGATTAGTATGAAAACCTAATAATGAACTTTAAATTAAAGAAAACTAGATAGATTACAGAGATCTGATTAAAATAAATTTAATCTTAAAATCAATTTATTAAGTAAAAAGATAGCCGAAGCTATTGAAAAAATAAAATAATAAGTTGGAACTTCAATCAAAAAATAAATTTAAAAATAAATTTATTAAGTAAAATGATCGCCGAAGCTGTTAGAAAAAAGTAAAATAATAAATTGGAACTTCAATCAAAAAGTAAATTTAATTAAATGAGTTCAAATAAATAATAGGACCAAACCCAGTCAACCTGAAATCATATCGTGAAAACGTCAGATAGCTCGAACCTTAATAACCAACCGAGACTTAGATAAATTAATGAAATAGATTTAGTAATAGTATCATTCAGTGTCCGTCAAAAGTGTAAAGATATGGGACAATTTTTTAATAGTTGTCGGACACAGGTACCCTCAAACGATCCAAGTAGAACCCAAAATCATAGTAATACTGGTAATTGAGCTTTAAAAATTTGTCGGTCGCATGATAATTGATGATTCTAATCGAGAAAATTATTCCATCAATATTGCAGTAAGGGTGCCTTTAAAGTCGCACTGTTCGTAACATCCCATTTTTAAACGTTTGGAACCCGACTAAATAGTAGGCTTTAAATAAAAGTTTCATTTACAATTCATCATTTAGAAAAAGTCAGGAAAATCGAATAATTTTATCAACATCATTACAACAAGATCCGGAAATATCGAACTGATAATCGACGTCTTCATCAGATATAATACCTCTAACTGGATACAATTCCTGTAAACCGAGTTTCAATCGATTCATCAGTGCTGGCTGAACTATGAAGAAACGAGCCTAAAAGAAA
The DNA here is from genome assembly GCA_022537955.1 of Schmidtea mediterranea. Taxonomy (NCBI): domain Eukaryota; kingdom Metazoa; phylum Platyhelminthes; order Tricladida; family Dugesiidae; genus Schmidtea; species Schmidtea mediterranea. The sequence continues at coordinate 318,438,591 of CM039679.1, read as the reverse complement.
TACATTAATTACCTAATTATCAATTATATTCGTATTACCTAAATTGGAGTAAATGTTGACAACCAGAGCACGAGTTGATCGGCCAGCTACTCAACTAGATATACCATTCGTAGTTCCATTCTGTTCTATTCGTTTACATCGATTTCCGAAGCCAAGTATAAATAATTCGCAGAAACTATTCTAATAACTAATAGACATGTGTTGGGATATTAAATATTTGTCGATGAATAGGTCTCTCGATCCCACTCCTCGTGTTCAATAATCAATAAAACAAAATCCCAACAAAGAAATCTTTATTAACAAATATTCACCACGATACACAATAATTTATTTATCGTATACACCCTAAGGATATCACGATGTAAATTCAATTGCAATCTGATTAACTTTATCGATTTACGATTATTCGCTCGTTTCCTCCGACTCGTTAGTTTCGGCCTATGACCAACTGGCAACTTATTTTGTTGTCAGTTGCTTTTATAGTTTTTGGATTCCCATAAATCTGGATTACTATTGAAAAACAATTTTCCATTTCGGACAATTTATTGCCGGTTTCACTAATGCCGGGAACCACATTAAGCTGACGTTCAGCTCGGCGGCCCTTGATTAATGGGTTCGTCGGTAATTAATTTGCTTTTGGGCTCCCGACCCTTCAATATACCTTATATCAGTCTAATAATATTTTATTTGTCTTCACAATCAGATTTGCCACCGGATACCACTTTCCGCCCCGAAAAATATTGATTTTTACTTTTTTCGAAATTTTAATTAATTTTGATAATTTTATTATTTTTTTATTCATGTTTTGTTACAACTCAACATATTTCCCCCTTTAATTAGAATTCGTCCTCGAATTCATATATTTCATTTTATCTAGGATCATTATTGGCAAAAATTAAAATACTATACAAATCTAATTATTTTATTTTTATAATTAAAGATAATTAAGGAAAAATGTTTTTTAGAATTTATGATGATTTTTTTTCATAATCAAAGTAAGACATTTATTTAAATAATCAAACTGTAATTTTGTTAATAATAAATCATTTGTATTACTTTTGAAATGTATTACGCAATAACTTTTTCATTTTGCCAAACATTCTTAGCTTATTGGAATATAAATATTTTTCTAAATATTTAAAATTTATTTTTAAAAATTCGATCTTATTAAATTTTAAAACTGTAGTTTAGTGTCCAATTGTGTATTTTTTTATTATAGAAATTTTGTAAACTGTGCTTGTGTGTATTTATTTATTCTCTAATCTCAGGAATTTTTTGTGCTCGTCCATATTATAAACTCTTATTTAATGTTATCAGTGCAATTCAATGTCCATTTTTATTATAGGTTAATTTTATTTTTTATTACTACCAATAATAATAATAATAACCATGATAATATTAATAATAATAATGCCAATTACTATTATAATAACAATTTTTATTTTTGGAATACATATAGTAATACTTTTAGTTATAATATTTGGAATTACCTATCTTTATTGCCATTTATTTAATTAATTATGATGTCCGAAAAACCTCTGAGACTGTCCAGGGCAGCCAAGCTCCGGTTTTCAGAGGCTGGTTGTACCTCATTGTGCTACTCACACACTATGCATTAATGCAACAATTATAACGATAATAATAGTGATAAATATTTACTTTTGCTGCTCTCTTTTATTTATAAAATAAAGGTTCCATTATATTTATCCACATTATTTTATTATTATGTTATGTGTTTCAGGTTTATTTAGTTTTCCTTTATGCCCTAATTCGGTGAGTTTGTATTGACTTGATTATAATAGTGATAATTATACTAGTAATACACGGGATAATTTATTATAACTTTTAATTTCGAATAATTCTTAAATATATATATTTTTTGATAATAATATCATTTTATTTTTTTTGTTTTACATTTAATTAATTTATAAAGGTGTTGCAATTTTTCGGGATTTAATGAAATTGGGGTTTTGGTGTTAAAAAAATATTTAACTTATTAATTTTTGGGGTACTCCCGTGGCATTTTCGGTCTGGCAAAGACAATCAAAAACTTTAATTATGTATTTATAAATACAAATATAAATTTTCAATTAGTATTGCGATTCAGTTTTATTTCCAATGTGTTCATTCCACACTCATATTTAACTATGGTTTCCTTCCTCGTATATTTTCTCCCGTTGTATATTATTTCGTCTTGTCCGATTAAGGTAGCTATGTCGGTACTGGTTGTTGGCTGTTCCACTGGAGCTTTCCTTTTTAGTATTGATTTGCATTTATTGAACGGCACTAGTTCTATTTTCGTTTCCGCTCTCTGTTGTACCATTGGCAGGAAAAACACTATAATCCTTTCCGTCATAGCCATTGAAGATTGTGTTGCCATCTGATATTGTATGGTCACCTCCATTCTCATTACTCCATCTTCTTCGCATTATAGTTGACTAGTACTTTCTTGACCTCTTGGTTCATATTAAGCCAATAAATAGTTTTTGGAAATTACTTTTTGTGGCTATTTTACATGATTCTCCCATTAGTTTTCAATTGTTTTGTATATCCACCGAATACTTTTTGCATAAATAAATGTTTTGGAATAAATGTTTTCCCACTTCAGTTTTGATTTTTCAATCGTGATCCTTAAATAATTTGTAGTAATATGATTAACTAAAATAGTAAATTACTGATTTCATAAATAAAATGGAAAAATTTTCATTAAGTAAATGATTTCCTTAACGTAGTATAACAAAATCAAAGATATTATTAATTAGCGAATTTTTATAAGATATTATAATAAAAAAAACTATAAAAATTACGTTGATACGTTATAAATATAACGACAAAATAATGTTGTGATAAGCAAATCAATGTTGCTATTAAATTTTATGAAAAAATGGAAAATGTGATATTAGTAGTATACTTCAGGAAATGGGTGAAAGAGAATTTTATAAAATATTGCCAATCGAATCATTAAAATGAAATATTGATATCATAACTGATCTACTAAACCGCATTTAAATTTAGCTATAGAGACGATCCAGACAATTGGCCAGGAGTTCAAGAACCTGCGTCGTGAGAATGCAGACCTACAGCAGCAACGGCTACAATTATACCAAGAAATTCAACGAATCAAGGCCACCTGGGTCGAGCCATCGAGGATGAAGAAACTATATCAGCGCCTCACCACGAAAAGTAAATAAAAATCTTGAAAACGACGAAAAGTAATTAACTATCTTAAAAATGAGGACGAAAAGTAATTAAATATGTTGGGCCAGAACACAAACGGCCTTGGAAAATGTTTAAATGGATCGGTAACACACATGCAAACATAACATGCAAATTTAAAATAAACCTATTAAAACACCAATTAAACCCTACCAAATATGAGAAAAAAGAGAATTAAATATAAAATAATAAACATAAAAATAAATTAAAATAATAACAAAACGCAACAAGATCTGCACGATACAAATACAAATATAATATGAAAACCCAACAAATTCGACCGAAATTTGATAAATTAATAAAAGTTCATGAAAATGAAATTTAAATCAAAAAATTTGAATTAGAAATAATTCAATAAAGACCCTAAATAAAAAATTATTAAAACAAATCAAAAAATAATAAAAATAAAGAATAGAATACACTAGAAAATAACAAGGTCGAATTTTGTTTTACTACATCAAAATTAACATGCGAGGTTAGGGACAAAAAATAGGTATAAATACCGATTCATTTTCACATAAAACTTAACCACTTAAAACCAAAAAACCATTTTAACCAATTTTGGAAACGAAATCTTAGTTATTTTAAACAATTTTTGTTTGAAATTTTCAATCTTTGGAAGACTATTTGTAGGTGAGAAGTAGTTTCATTTGGAACTCTCTCTCCACGTCACATCCTAGAAATCTCGGTAGAGCTCTGCTTGGATGTCGGCGTGGAGGGAGATGCATTTTTTATGCTTTTATGAATTTTGTTTATGGAATGGATTGTATGGTAACTTTATTTTTTACTTATTATATGCATTAATAAATATTTATGATATTTAAAAATAGTTATATATATTTAATAATCTGTCGAAATTTTTCCGGCCCACAGCCAACACATACCGCAAGTTAGTAAAATATATACAGATCAGATTCGTGTAAGTGCGTGGAATATAGCCGATGATCTGTGCCCGTGAAGACCCAGCGTGCGGAACGCAGGAGTTGGAACGTCAATATTATCCCGTATAGAAGAAACGAGAAATTAGGAAGAATTTTTCTGGCTGCTTCCTCGTTTCTCATTTCTGTAAAATCGACCTAAATTAATTTACACATGGCTCAAAATCATCACACCGAGTAGTCCAGTGGGCACTTGCTAAATGTAATATGAACACAAAACGCGCCTAAGGTCAATTAAGGGAAGGTGACGGAAAATTAAATAAAAATGAAATCGTTGTTATTTGCTATAAACTCTTGATATCAATCTATGTTATTCATCACAAATTTCTATTGTAAATTCATATTATTAATGGTAAAATTACATTACTAATTAAGAAAAATTCATATTATTAATTGTAGATCCTTTTTATTAATGGTAAATTCATATTATTAATGATAAATTCATATTATTAATTGTAAAACCTTTTTTTTTAATGGCAACTTCATAATACTAAACGTAAATTCATATTATTGACAGTAACCCACACTATTAATCGTAAATTCATATTCATATTATTAATTATAAATTTATATTATCATTTTTAACTCTTTACTACAAGTTCATCCCCTCAATTCATATCTTTAAATCTAAGTCATTAATTAAATTTATTATTAACTATCCATTATGAGCTGTAGAATCATATTATTAGAAAATCATGCGCTCAGACATACAATTCATAGTTCATTTACAAACCCCTATTATTACTTATAAAGTTACTTTATTAGTTAAACCTTTCTATTATTATTTTGGATTACAAATTGATGGAATTATTGTGTAGAGTATAAATTATAATTTCCGGTTATTAATTCAAGATTTTACTTAGTGAAAAATTACGAAGCTAACCCAAAAATCGCCCGCGACAACCAAAAGACTTACGGTAATCAAAAATCATAATAACTCCGATGAAACTTAAAAAACTAAATTACTCTTGGCCAATAACATTCAAAGTAACAGACACAACATCCCTCAGATAAGATTAGAACTCATATAAAGGAGGAATCCTCAAAATCAAATCGACAAAGATAAGATTTACAAATCCATCGAATGTAAAAATTGAGAATCATCAATGCAAAAATAAAATATGAATTCATAATATGTAATTCCAATGAGTTAAAGTTTTAAATCCAACGATGAAGGACCCGAATTGCGATCTTCAACCGAGTAATATCGCGCCATCCGAAGAGGGTGAATTTTCTCACCTGCCCACGATAAATCTGAGATAGAGCTAAAGTCAATTGAAGTAAATCAAAATTACCCGACGTTAAGAATCCCATTTTTGTCAATCAACAAGTATTCTTGATCCTAAAGAAAATCTCATTAGTAAGACGAAGTAAATCTCCCAGAAAACTAACTCACTTGTTAACAAGGAAACAGCCCAGACGGCCAATATCTTCATCTAGTTAACTTATGAACCATCATGTTTTCTTGAAAAGCCGACACCAATTCAACCAGATTAGATCTGAAAAAATAAACACGTTAAAATGATAATCAATACTGACCGGAAATATACGAATAACAAACTGTGAATTGATTACCTTATTAAATCCACGGAGATACGCGACCAAAGTTAAGTCATCATAAATCGCCGATTCGTTTTTCAGACTAAACACGATAGCGGTAATTGAACTTGGACGTTGACACATCCGTTCGGTTCGCCAAATCAGAGATTTGTTTACCTACGCATCCAAATTGTGCAAATAAAAATTTGATCGAGAGATTTTAAACCTAATAATGTCAACTTTTCCGCCGAATGGCGAATATTGCATGATCGCTAGAATAAAATAATTATATTAAGCGTTACATAAAGTACAAATCATCAGAATATAAACCCTCATCAGTGAATTAATATTACAGAATGCACCGACAACGAATTTATCGAAAGAGGACTATTTCGACCAGCCCACCTGGCGAAAGATCGGTAGCCGACTCTGACCCACAACTCCTGGGTAATGATTTTTTTTTGTGTACAAGTAATGATGGTTTTTCCGCATTTAAATTAATACTTCGTTGGTGTCTACATCATAATAATATCGCCGCACTTTGTGAACGATGTAGTACTGATCTCGCTGTCAAACTTCTATTATTAAATTTTATAGCTTAAGATAATAATCTTTAAGTTTAGGTTATTGGATTTTTCTCTACCATATTGGAATTAATAGCATAATCTTTAGATTTTAACTTTCTCCACTTATAGATGGAAAATCGCCAAATGTAGGGAATCCTTCGTGTAGGGTATGGCAAAACCATTTCAAATTTCGTTTCACCAATCTAGCGTTAAAGAGGAATTATATTAATCCCGATTTCATTCAGGAAGTTCAGATCCGGACCTCATCCCCATGCAACTTGCCGACCGATGGAGGGAAGCATGGAAGCTTTTCTGGCACCTTAGACGTCGCGAATCTTCCTCACTCAAATTCCAACGGACCAAGGACAGGTCAGAAGATCCTAACCGAAATCCCGAAGCATTGGAACCGTTCTGGGAGGAGTGGCACCCAACTACAAAAATTTATGCACACGCGCGTCACCTGCTCGATGATCTTCTTAATCATCAACGCCAAGTAGACCTACAAGTGGTCCGGGCCCGTCAATGTTTGGCAAACATTGAAGATGATATTGAAACCGGCAGGATTGCTACTACCTATCACCACCCACGGCCACGCGGACCCCTGTACGGAGACACCTGTGGAGAGACGGTCGTAAACAGGAAGGACTCGCAGATGACCGGGCCTCACCGGGTTCGAAATACCAAGCGGCCGGTGATGATTATCTCAAACTGCTCCCCGGAGGAATGGGTACCCAGGGGCTTCACGGACACGTGATATTAATAGTTTGGACTAACTTTAGTTTAGATTTTGTTATTAAAATAAAGATTTTGTTCGGTTAGAAATTAATTTCGTTCTTTTGATGTTATAATAATTCGCCGAGGAAATTTTGTTTAATTCTGATGTATTTATTAATTCTATGGTAATAGTTATCTTGTGATGTTATCAATTCCAGACATGGACTCCCTACAAATTCTGCGAACAGAACTGGACGTGGCACGACAAAATAACCGGACTCTGTACGATCAGATTATCCAGCTGACTCGAGAAGTGCACCAAACCCGAGCCACCTGGATAGATCCAGCAAAAGTCAAACCCCTATACCAGAGACTCACAGCTGCTCAGAAAGGATGGGCAGAAGAAAAGCAAATCAATCAAAACTTACGCACTCAGATACGAGGACTGGAAGTTGCCCTGTCGGCCAGTCAAGAAGGGGCGGCTGTTACGTATCCACTCGTATTCGCACCGGCTCAATTAGCCTATCGGGAGTCGGCAGCTAGTCCAACCTCGGTCTCGAACCCAGCAATAGCTGTAAATACCCACTCTCGTCCAGGAGGCAAGGAAAGAGCCAGGCGCCATGCCGCTCGATTACTAACTTAATCCACATCAAAATTGCGAACATTGTAACTCATGGATAATATATATTTTGTTGTTTGATTGTGTTGACTCAGGTGTAAGATAGTCCAGAAATCAAAATAGAATTCCTGTAATCTATTAGACTCTAATGGTAAATACACGACATAAAGGGACCAATTACCAAAAATCGAGCATGTGTCTTCTAACGACGGCTCGTTGAACCCGAGGGTTGTCCGAGCAATTACAGTGCTAGCAATAGCACTCACTTTTTGCGGACAATCCACCCGCTCGAGCACATTTCCAACGTTGCCTAGCAACGGGTGTCGAGTGGTGGTCAGAGTAACATTTTGTGTGGCGTTACTGGGATGACAGTAAAGATAAACAAATAACGAAACCCTGTAACCCACCACAGTTCCAACATTGCTTAGCAACAGATAACCATTGGCGGGCAATAAAAACTTGTATGTAAAAGGGTCAAGGTCAGAAACCCTTAACCCTACAATTTTTTGATTATTCCTATTAAATTTTATTTTTTTGATGCTCAATAATTACTGGGTCATATTTGTTTTTACCGCTATTCGTTTCTTAGGTGATGTCGTGCCGAATAAACAAAAATATTACACAACCTTAGTTTTTGCCTATTAACTATAATGACGTAAAAATTAAGCAATAAAAAATAGCTAAAAAAGTTAATTTTTATCAAAAACTAAAGTATTTAGTTTAAAATAGTCAAAATTCAAATAAAGTTATTTAAAAACTAAATTAAACTTATAAATATTATGTCAATTATAAAGAAATTTGAGGTGAAAAACAAAAAAGTCTTTATAATATTATAAATCTTATATTATAAATTTAAAAGCATTTTTAAATGTGAATTATTAATATTCTCAGAATTAAGAATAAATATATATGTAAAATGTAATTGTTTTAATAATCAATTTAAATTAATTGTCTAATGTGATATAGTTACTAATTATTTAAATTTTTTTTTATAATAATTATAAAATAATTATTGTTGAAGAGTGACATTAATTAACAAGCAGTTTCATAAAAAATGAATTCTTCATTGCCAGACAACTATTCTAAAGTTGATTACAAAGATTGTAATAAAATTAAACTTGAAAATGAAAAATTACATGATCAAAATAAAAAATTGATAACTAAATTAGAACAGATCACCTGTGAATTCAGCAAATCCCAAAACAAAGTGACATTGTTATTATTAATTTTATTGAAAATTAAAGAAATTGATAGATTAAAAGCTTGGAATTGCAAAATTCAAGTACGAAAGGTATTAATGGAAATCTCACTTCTATCTTAGAAAGAAACAAAACATTAGAAGAAGACAACAAAAAGCTGTGCGAAGAAATCAAATTTCAATTAGATTCAACTAAGTTATTTGAGTTAGTTTCAGCAATTATATGAATTAATAATAATTATTTGTTTTCTAAAATCCTTCTGAAAATTACTGGCGAAATTATCTCAGCATTTGCATATTTTATTATTTTTTATTGTGGTTATCGTTCTCATACAAATTGCTCACATATCCGATCTCGATGACATTGCAGCTTCCTCATGCCAGTAAAGCACGTGCAAAGTATGGGAAAGTCAGCAATGAATGTAACTGACAACTGCTGCTCACCAGAGCACCTCATTTGGGGTTGTGGAGGACTAAATAGATGAAATATCGGGTTGAGGAACTTGCCGACTCCCGCTCAGCAAATCTCTCGCGGTTTTAAATCTAAAAACTCCTTTTCTGATTGATTATTTGTTCTTTTTATTATGATTTTAAGGTCCGTTTGAAGCATTTTTAGAGCCTGGAAAACATGGTAAACATTTTTGTCCACCGCTTGTGTTATGCAGTGGTTCCCAAATTGGCCTACATCGGCCGCAACGGCACAATTCCGAACTGCAAGCGCTCCATGACAGCTAAAACCCCATTTAATTGATTTTTCATTGTATCTATTTTATGATAATGATTATCGATTTCCACTTTATGTCGTTTTAATTGATCTATAACTATAAAATGCACTCATTTTCAGTTTACAGTTTCCCTCTATGCTATAGAAAAAACTATCAAAGTGAAAGTTTCCGCTTATTTTTGATGGTTTTGTAAACGTTCTATTCTACGGGAAAAAAGGTTTGCGAACTTGAGATTAGATGGCTCTGATTTACAAAAGAAACAATATAGACATTTCTTCACTCAGACGCTGGATACGAATGGGATGGATTATGGGAGATATTAGATTCTATAAGAATCCTATTGGAGAAATAGCAAGAATATTATCACAAGACAGCAAATACAGACAAATAGACAAAGGAGAATCAACACAATGACAAACTGAAGGTTTCTGACATTTATCTTTGATAAAAATCAAACTAATCCGAGGAGCTGATAAAACGGCCTTGAAGTACTGCACGATGTAAAGAGAGACTATGACGTATCTTTCAAGGTTGCTGGAGAGCTTATTGAATGCAGGTAGGGAATTGGTCAATATATGAAAGCAAAAGGGAGATTTTGTAAAGGGAAGAGCGAAAACCGAGATTGATAAATTATAATAATAAAAGGACGGATAAACAAATTTTTAAATGACAAGAAAAGCCAATCACAATTAAATTAAATAATAAATAAATTGGTAGCCATGGTAACCGATCAACAATTTCAATTCGGCCTTGCATGTTAAAATAAAAATATATATAAAATATCAATAAATTCAAGTTTTTATATATTAATTAATCATTAATTAAAATTAATTAATTAATTAATTATTTAATTAAAATATATTATTAATATATAATATTAGTTTTAGCGGTTGAATTGGTTATTTATACTCAATAATTTGCATTTATCGAAGGTTTTACTTATGAATTCCCCTAAAATTGGAGCATTTCCCCCGAGTTCCCCTTTTGCACTTTGGCCGTATTGATCCCAGTTTCACAAGATTGCTAATTGAATGTTCAATAAAATGGTCATTATTATCAAATATTATCAAACCGAGATGATAAATTATAATAACAAAAGGACGGATAAACAAAATTTTGGGTGCATTAGAATCAATCCATGCGTAATTAATAATAATAATCAAAAGCGTAATTTTAAAACTGATTTTTAAATTAAATTAAATTTGATAATATGATTTTCTTATAAATTATTAAAGTTGCTCATGCATTTGAATTGACGAGTTAATGTTTTTTATGAGAAAATACAATTTTTATATGTTATTATCTAACTGTGTAATAGGCATTGGTGAAATGTAGCAGTAAGAAATACTTAAATGAGTAATCAATGTATGTAAAGTTTTGATTTGGCCCACGACTTTAAAAGGCTTGCCACTATTCTGCTGGATCTTTCGAATATTGTGTATGAGGCAAAACGGATCGAAAATTATATATTTCGTCGGTTTTGTTTATAAATGCACCATATTTGTCTCGTTTCGCCAGTGCAGAAAAATATGCGAAAACAAGTGAGGTCAAATACAAAAAGTGTCAGCAGCCAAAAGCGTACACGATAAGAGAGGTGGTCAAATTTTGAGTCGATTATCGCACTAATAATAAAATATGCAAAAAATAAATTGTTCTTGAAAATAAAATAAATTTAATAATAAATCTTTCATTGTCTATGCTCCAGGTTAAACGATTTGGTGATTTTTCAAGCCAAATTGTCAAAAACTTCATAATATCTCAATGCTTTCCTATATAACATTAAATAAGTTGCTGATAATTTTTGCATTTATTTAAACTCATTTGAGCGCATTTCCATTCCACTTCTGAAACATGATCCAAATTCTTTATTTTTTCATATTTAAAACATTCGAATTCGTTGTGTGAATTCTCATTGAAAAAAATTCTGCTGAAATAGATTTCATATAATGCTGGTTGGAAGTGGTTGACTGAAATAATTTAGCCTTTGCAATAATTTGACATTTGTAATAATTTTGCTTTTGAAATAATTTAGCCTTTGTAATGGTTTAGCCGTTGAAATAATGCAGCATTTTTAATAACTTAGCTTTGTAATAATTTAACCTGCAATAATTTAGTCTTTGCAATAGTTTAGCACTTGAAATAATTTAATCTTTGCAGTAATTTAGCTTTTGCAGTAATTTATCCTTTGCAATAATTGTTCCTTTATAATAGTTTAGCAATTGAAGTATAACTTTTTTATTGATTTTCATTCTTATTAATAATTATTTTCATTAATGAGTAGGACTATTGTTTATTTTTGAATAAGTCTTTAATTTTAAGCAGGGGTTCTCAAACTTATTTGATATAGCACTTTCTTTTCAGAAAAACAATTACTCAGGACCCAATAAAATATTACAATATATCACACAACAAATGAAATTGAAGGAAGGGCCTCTTTAAATCTTCTTTCCTTTATGCTTTCACCAACCTCTTTTTCAACCCTCCTCAAATATTATGTTATTATCACCCCCTGAATCGTTCAAACGCTTCCTAAAGGACAGCATCACACACTTTGAAAATCACTGGTTTAAAAAAATAGTTTAATTTAAAAAAAATTATGATTTTTAACAAAAATTAATGTCAACATTTTTAGTATTAGATATTTCTTCGTAGTTTCTGCAATATTTACATTTATTAATGCTGCTGCTTTCCATATGACAAGACCTATTAGTCAGTTTGATCACATATTTTATTGTGGTGAGTTCCATTAAAATAACCGGTAAAATGGAATTTAATATCTGAATCAAAGTAATCAATATTGTTCTAGTCTAAATTGACTTGTATAATTTCAATTTTAAAATCTTCTTAGCTCTGATAATTTCAAGATGAAAAATTTTTATTTGACATTTAAAATGACATTAAAATAAGCAAACCTTGAATATCGATAAAAATTTATTAATTTAAACAAATTCTGATATTTTAACAAAGTTGTTTTATTTTCATTGTTATCTTTGGTTATATATATTTTAATATTATATAATTTAATTTAATTTAAATTGACATAATTTTGTAAATGTTTAATCATCACAACATCTTAATTCCTCTATTAATTAAATTATTCTATTATGATCTTATTTATCTTGTAAATGTGGTTAGTTGTTGAGGTTAACTCTTTATATAAAATGTATATAGTTCTGGAATCCGTAGCCTATCGTTGTTGGTTATCATTGTGTTTTCCCAAATCGCGCACTTTACATCTCGGGACATTTAATTCTATATTTATTAAAATGAACTTGGTACGAATGATTAATAATGAGTTACCCATTTAGAGCACCAGTTAGTAAAATCCTCATGGAAAACAACAGCAATAATTGCGAAGAAGCTGAAATGGTGAAATATGTGTCCGAGGGTAAATTGACTCACCTAAACGATCAAATTCAAGAATTGCGAAAACAACTTTTGAAAAGTCAACAGTTGGCTTATAAATCCGAATGCAATTATAAAATAAATCAAATTGAAACTTTAGAGGCGTTAAAAAACTGTAAACTAGAAAACGATAGTTTAATTGAAAAAGTAAAACCGAGAACGTTTGCATTAGTTTTTATTCGATTTCTTTCAGAATTTGGAATTGGAAAACAAAGTGAAGAATATCATAAATCTTCACAGTGAGAATTTGGAAATGAAGACAATTTTATACCGCAGTCAAAATGATCTAAACGTCCTCAAATCGGATTTTGATAATCTGAAACTGAAGCAAGTAGAATCCACAAAAGTATTTCCTAATTCTCATTATCATTATTTGTGATCTATAAACATTATATCACGCAAATCTTCACCTTTTCAATAATGACACGAAGAAGTGTTTATAGATGAGTTAGTGAAAGGATTTAACTTAAACTCTTAAACCAGATTCTTTTAGAATATAAAATTTTCAATCTTACTGAAATATCTTTAACTGTGATTCTTCGTTCTTCCCTGACATTTCAATTTACACAAGAATGATCACCATATGTAAAATAATTGCCACACCTTACCTTGTTAATCCATATCGTAGATTGTGAAATGATAGAGGGATTTGTTTCTAAGGTTTTTACAACAGATCTGCTAGTTTCACATCAGTGTCAAGTTTAAGTCATCCGTTAATAATATGCATCAAACATTTTTAAAAATGCATAATTTTATAATTTTTTTATGAAAACCTGACAAATTAATAACTGACCTGAACCAAGAACCTTAAAACCAGCCTGATGCAACATTACTTCGGATTAATTATTGAACATACTACGCTTATCCGTTTACTTATCATTTAAAGTTTAATTTCACATGGACCGGGAGCAATTGTAGGAATAAAGAATAACAAAACAAATTCGTGCTCCCAACACTCAATAATATTCCAAAAGAAACTCAAAAAAATGCTATACCAAAATACATATTATACGTATATTTCAGTCAGTTATGTTTTTCTTTTGTTTGTTTAATGTTACTTTTTTTATATAATTTCTCTTCATTCTTCATATTATATTTACTCGCTTACTGCTAAATCTTATGTATACAAGAGAACTCTACTTGAAATCTTTATATGCATATAAGTTATATGATCAGATACTAAATTTGTTCAAATCATGTTATAATGTATTTCATTCGTTCGAAATGCTCATCTGTTAAGGGGCATCATAATAAATTTTGTTTCTAGGTACAAAACCTATAGTTACGTCGCTTAATGAAAATCCAAATTTTTTAGTGTTATAGAAATTTAATTTATAGATATTTGACCACGAGAAAAAGATGCTTGAAAAACAGTTGACAGTCGTTCACAAAAAGAACGAAGATTTGCACGATGAAAACCAAATTTTATTGTCAACAATTGATGAATTAACAAAATCTGAGATGAAAAATAAATTCGAAAAATGTTCCGAATGTAACAAGAATTCCAAGAAATTGGAAGAATCATATCAACAAATCGAAGCGTTTGAGTTACAATTGCAGCAGGTTCAAGAATCAAAATCGAAAGCTGAGAAAGATTTTTTATCCCAAACCGAATCCTTCAAACACTGTAAGTGTCATTTATATGAATCTGTGAATGATCCACATACTCCACGGATAATGTTCTAGTGAGAGAACAACCCTGGTTAATCCTAGCGTATACCCTTGCGTAATTAGCGTTTACCTTAGCATATACTTTGGGTCACTCTAAATCTGTTAACTTTACCCGCGGCACGCCAATGTTTCTCTGGAGATGAAGTAAAACCAAGTTTCGTAAATGAAATATTTATTTTAAATTTATAAATAATAATATTTACTGGGATCTATGAGCTTGTTTTTGGGAACAAATTAGATTATTTTCCATTCAAAGTTGGATAAACACACTAGCATCTCATCATAAATCATCTGCAGTCGCTCACGTATCCTATTTTCAACAATTCGTCATTATGAAATTGAACTTAAAAGTAATAGTGGAGTATCTAGTTCCAATTAGACAACATTTGGCGAAAGACAGCTTGCGTGCCACTGATATAGATATTAGTGTACCATACTCAGGCCCGGATTTACCTATAGGCAGACTAGGCACTGCCTAGGGGCCCCGCAGTTTTGGGGGCCCAAAATCGAAATCATCTAAGGGGCCACAAAAAAAAATATTTTTTTAATGGATTTTTTTATATACTAAAATATAAAAAAATTAAAATACAGTATAAAATACATGTATTATATAAAGAATTAAAAAAACATTGTACGTATGTTTTTATTTAAGGAAATTTTCTAAAATACTAACAATTTGGGACCCCAATAATTTTAAAAGTTGTTATAGTTGAAAAAATATTTTTTCTTTATTTCCGCAACCTCCAAGGGGGGTTATCATTAGTGGAGTTTGTCGGTTGAAATTTGCGAAGGCGGGAATCGAATTGTTATTGTGTAGAAACATATTTTTTTGGAGTGTTGGTAAAAATTTTATACACAAAAGAAAAAAATTATTTCAAACGAAATCGGCTTAAAAATAAAAAATTTAAAATAAAGCAATTTTAGGACGAAGTGAGGCTTTTTTTTAATTGATTAATTGTTAAGATCTAGGTATAGTATAAAAATATTAAAATTATTTAATCAATTTAATTAAAAAATACTATAATTAAATTTAAGATAGAATGAAACGAAACTACGCAAGCGGAGCGTTTAAAAGGAAGAAAAAAGCAGAGAGAGAAGAAGAAATTAAGAAAATTCCTAAGCTAGATTGTTTTTTCACTAAAGATTCTTCAACCGAAAGTGAATTTGTAGCACAAGAAGATCGGCACCAAAGCGACCAAATAGAGGTCTCTTCCAGTACTTCAAATCAACTTATTTTCACTGGAAGTTCAAATCAAGTTTTTAATGATTTCGAAAATAATTTGGAGCTGGTAGATAACATTAATAATGAAAATTTAGTGGAATCCCTGATTGAATCATCTCCAAATGCAAATCGTGAGAATGACGTAGGATTATGGGGAGAATTGTCTTCTGAAGACACTTTGTACTGGATTGAGAAGGGCCCTGAAAGTTGCCAACATTCAACAGAAAACTTTCATTCTTCCAAACAGCTCTATAATGACAATACTGTTCGATATTGCTCTAAGACTTTATTCTTTGATGAAAAAACAAATGGAGAAAAGTACACTCGCGAATGGCTTGTATATTCGCCTAAAATTGGAAATGTTTTTTGTTTTGTTTGCAAATTACTCACTGCTTCAAATTTAAATTTAGCAACCAATGGCCTGCGAGATTGGAAAAATGCTGGTTCCTCAATCAAAAGCCATCAAAACTCTTCAGAACATCGTAATGCTTTAGTTACATATTTAACTAGAAAAAGTAACTATTCTGTGTCGGATCAATTGCAAAAAGAAATACAACAAGAAAGGATTTACTGGAGAAAAGTCTTAGAACGAGTTGTAGCTGTTATTTGCACCATTGTTGAACGAAATTTACCATTTCGAGGATCAAATGAAATTTTTGGAATGGAAGGAAGTGGCAATTTCATTGGACTCTTGGAACTTATTGCAAAATTTGATCCATTTTTAGCAGAGCACATTAGAAAGTTTGGTAATCCAGGATCTGGAAAAACTTCTTATCTCTCAAAAACAATTTTTGAGGAATTGCTCGATCTGATGGCAAAAACAGTATTGAAGTCGATTTCTGATGACATCAAACAATCAAAATATTTTGGAATGTCTGTGGATTCCACCCCTGATATATCACACAAAGATCAATTGTGCATGATTATCAGATACGTTGATCAAATCAATTTTAAACCAATCGAGCGATTCTTAAACTTTATTGAAATAGAGAATCACACTGGAGAATATTTAGCTGACATTTCATTGGAATTTTTTGAAAAGGATATTGGGTTAAATTTTCAAGATTGCCGATCACAATCGTATGACAACGCTATGAATATGGCCGGAAAATACAAAGGAATGAGGGCAAAAGTTCTTGAAAAAAATGATAAAGCAATTTTTTTACCGTGCAGTGCTCATTCTTTGAACTTGGTTGGAAATTCAGGTGCGGACTGTTGCATAGAATCAATCAATTTTTTCGGATTAATTCAGGAAGTTTACAATTTTTTTTCATCGTCTACTGAGAGATGGAACAAGTTAGTTGAATTTTCAAATAGAACGGTAAAATCGTTATCAAAGACTAGATGGAGTGCTCGTTCTGAGTCAGTTAAGGTTATTCACGAAAACTATGAAAATGTAATGGAAGCACTAAATGCCATCATTGAAGATGCAAATTTTTATGGAAACACTAGAAATGAAGCAAATAATTTATTGAATAAAATGGAGGAGTTTGAATTCGCACTTCTCGTTATATTTTGGGATCAGGTTCTAGAGAGAATGAATGCAGTTTCAAAAAATTTGCAAAGTCCTAAAGTCACATTAGACGTTTGTTCTTCGTTATATGCATCTCTAGCTTCATATATTACAAATTTGAAAAATAGCTTTGATGAAATTAAAATTGAAGCTAAAAAATTGTTACCAAACACTGACTACACTGTCAAGAGAAAGAGATTTAAAAAGAAATTTCCAGATGAAGATCAAACTACCACAGAACCAGAAATTAGTGCTAAAGAGAACTTTTGAAACAACGTCTTCATGAAAATTTTAGAAAACATCGAAAATAATTTGATTCAGCGCTCTGATTGTTACTTGGAAATTTCTAAAGTGTTTGGTTTTTTGACAAATATTGAATTGTCGCAAGAAGATTTGAAACAACATGTGAATAACGTTGTTGAAAAATATCCAGATGATATAGACGATTCACTTTTTTTCGAGTTACTACAATTTCACGAATATATCAGGAACGATTGGCCAAATGATCATCCAAATCATTTGAGTTTCTACGAGATAATTAAAGAAAAAAATTTGGAAATTGCTTTTCCAAATTTGGAAACAATTTTAAGAATTTTTTTGTGTCTAATGATTGCTAATTGCACTGGCGAAAGAAGTTTCTCAAAATTGAAGCTGATTAAAAATTTTTTGAGGTCAACGATGAGTCAAAAAATTTTGAATAATTTGGCCTTATTATCTTGTAACATTGATAAATTGAAAGCTATTGATTTTGATTCATTGATTAATCAATATGCTCTAGAAAAATTTAGAAAGAAAGTTTTGTAAAATTATATTTTTGACATGACATATGTATCTTATTTTTAAGCGGAATTATTTAATAAATATATTTCAAAATATAAATAGGTAGTAAATAATTATTTCTTAAATACTTTTAGCAAATAAAATAATCTACATAATTTCCTTGAAATATACTAATTAATTTTGAGGGCCCCAAAAAGCTCCTTTGCCTAGGGCCAACAAATGCTTAAATCCGGCCCTGACCATACTACATTATATAATAATAAATTGTACAAATTGTATGGATAAATTAAAAAAGAAAATAAAAGGACCAATTAACAGACTTGATTTAATCCATCAATGATTTGAGTAATTATTTTTATGATCAAAATTAATGAAAAATAGAAATAAACATTTGCCTATTTAAAAAGACTAAATAAAAGAATAACGTTTATAACTTATTGAAAATGGCTTGTGCATTAGGATACAAGTATATGATGACAAAAGAGGATCCTACACATTAATGAGTCAACAAATGAATAGTATTATATTAACGAAATTTACATATTACTGTAGTGTTGTCCAGAATTTCAACTTTCCTGATTTTGAGTCGTTTTTAAAAGAAAATTATAATGAATCCTTTGAAATTTAGTTGAAGAAGAACAATGCAAGTTGAAAGAGGAAATCAAACATTTGAATGGAGTCAAGTTGAATTTTGACTCCTCAATGAAATTGAAATTGAATGAAATAGACAATTTGACATGCCAATTAGAGTCGTGCAGTCAAAGATTAGAATTACGGGAGCAACGTATAGATGAGCTTACTAAGCAGTTATCCTCCAAGGTAGCAGAGGAAAGAAATTTGAAATCTAGAATCGATAAAGTAACAGAGAAATTGACTCTTTCCCAGGTGAGATGTTTAATGTTTTTGATTTTATTAGATATTTTTTTATAACAGTTGACTTGCCTTCGTACTAGATAATGATGTTTATAAAAGATAAAGTTGAAACCCAAAAACAGATTTATTAACAATTATTTAGGATCTAGCATGAGTCTAAGATAGACTAAACAATTTGGCTATAATTTTAATTATCAGATAAGTAAATAATAAAATAAGCCCTTGCTGCAAAATAATTATTATATTGATGAAAAAATTTAATAATCGAAATTTTTCGATCAATATAATAATTACTTTTCACCAAAGGGCTTATTTTATTATTTTACTTATCTGATGTTTTAATTTATGCTGCTACCAAGAAATCACCGTTTTATACTTACTATTTCAATTGTAAATAGTTTACATATTGAAGAATTACGATTAAAGTTTTCGCCAATGAAAGCTAGAAAAGCTTTGTTTTCAAAATAAATTAGAATTAATTAGGATTTTTATGAATTTAACTACAATAAATAAAATTGTATTATTTTACATAGAATTCAAATTATGTTTTAAATTTTTCACACATTATCTAAATCCCTAGCGCCGGTTCTTGTGAATGACGAAATTTAGATTTATAGGAATTTTATATTAACCTTGAATCAAGTAGTAAACAGCAGGCAACTAGTTCCAAAAAAATCTTCGAAATTGCTAATGAATTTTATCTCCTCTGTGGCTAATTGTGATATATTTTCTTTAGAAATAAAACAAAAATTTATCTTAATAAAAAATAATTTGCGTTTTGGAGTCTTGGATGCTTGCTTTTATTACAAATGCATTATTTAGGATTTTAAATGGATAAATCGTTTTCAGGATGAAATTAATAAATATATAAACGACCTGTCAGAAATTCAGAAGGAAAAAGAAAGATTCTCTGAAAACTTGAAAAATCTCCAACAGGCCATGACAGAAAAACTGCTATTAGTTGATCAGCTTTCACTAAAACTTAACGAAACTTTGTCGGCAAATAATCAACTGGAAGAATCATTACAATTCCACACTTCAAGCAGTGACACGAAACTCCGTGATTATGCCAACAACATTAAGGATTTGACAGAAAAACTAGACGAATTGAACTATTCAATAAATATCTATGAAAACCAAAACCACTGCCTGGAATCCGAGCTAAAAGTTTGATTATTATTATACCGACTATAGTTATACCGATGTAACTATTGAGGAGACAAAATCAAAATTGGAGTTGTCAATAAATAACGAGATAAAGATCGTCGAAAGCCACCAAATAGAGATCACTAGATATCAAGTTCAAATGGCAAAGAATCAGGAACTCATTGACAGCTGCCATAGTGAAATAAAGGATAAAGATTGTAAAATAAATGAAATTGAAAGTCTAAAGAACGAACTCCATTTGAAATTGTTAGAAAAGAACAATGAGGTAACCATTTGTTTTTCAATAATAATAATAATAATAATAATAATAATAATAATAATAATAATAATAATAAAATAATAATAATAATAATAATAATAATAATAATAAATAATAATAATAATAATAATAATAATAATAATAATAATAATAATAATAATAATAATAATAATAATAATAATAATAATAAATAATAATAATAATAATAAATAATAATAATAATAATAATAATAATAATAAATAATAATAATAATAATAATAATAATAATAATAAATAATAATAATAATAATAATAATAATATATTTGCATTTATAACTTTGATTTCTTTAGTTCTTTGATTCCTCACAGATTGTGTTGATATATTGTTAGCCTAAGGCCGTTTGTTGGCTAATATTTGCGGGCAATTGACCAATGCCCATTTTAATCTGATTACCCTCTTTTTCTAAAAATAAGACTTTTTTTATACTTTTTGTGACTTTTTAGTATGAGCTCGAGTATTAATCTATTATAATAGTTGAATATCATTTTATTAAATATTTATGGAATTCCGACCAAATATATTTATTTTATAATGACATTAATTGTTAAACTATTTCTTTAATTCATTTATTTTTCGGTTGAATATAAAAATAGACATTATCTCATAGCAAGCATCTTATAGGATTTTGTAAAGAAGACAAGATGAATAGAAATCCTTCCCAAATTCCATATTCATTGGAATCTCAGCTCCACCTTGAAGTAAATAATGAAAAAGTTTTGTACTCGATCTTGCAATTGTTCCCAAATTATTAATTGAATCTGATTTTGCCATCCCGGTTCTTGTGTCAATAATGGTTAAAACTCCAGCATCTTTATCAATAAATCTTTTGCTGCATTGAGAAACAAAATTATCTCTTTGTTGGAATAGGGATTGTTGCTAATAAAGCTCAACAATCGTGCAAACTCGAAATTATTGTAAAATTTCAATTCTCAAATAATTGCAAGGCACGATAAAAAGAGCACACAAACCAAAGATAGGCAATAAAACTCTACTGCCTCGCGTCTGTGTGAGCACTGAATCACAACCACATAAAAACTATTACGCACACAGACGTGACAAAAATCTAAGACAAGGAAGGAAGGCTCCTATGGACTTCATCACAGTTACAACAATGTCATGTTGGAAACGACAAGAAGCAAAAACGTGGATCTGGAATTGGATATATGAATACCTTAAATAAATCTGATTCATAGTCAAATTGTGTAGAAAATATTATGTCACTTATAAAGAAATCAGAGGTGAAAAACAAAAAAAGTTCTTATAATATATATATAGCGTTGCTATATTCAAAAATGTGCTCTTTCGATTAAGCTAAAGTTTGACTTAACTTTTTGAAATTTATAATTATCATCACACTGGGTTTATGATTTTCTCAGGAAAAATAAAACGAAAAAACTAACTACCCTGTTCAAATTAAAGGATGGTGAAATAGCAAAAACAGGTCTTACATTAAGTAATTATTTTTCTAAACATATGCTTCCTAATATGCTTAGGATAGACAAAACATTTATATTTTAAGACAAAACAACTTAAAGATTACAAAAGGCATCATAAATTTGCATTTCTACACAACATGAAAGTGACTTGCAGTGTTTAAAGAAATTTTAATTGGCAAGGATAAGCAAATAGATCCAGTGGCGGATCCATGGGAGCCACCCTTATGAGGCTGATCACCCCTTATTACTAGATATGCAAGACAGCATATAATGCCATAAAAACTCTCAACTTTTAATATCGCAAAATAAATATTGTTAATTATAATTTTAAGTTATTAATATACCATTTATTTAACTTTAAACACTTAATTGCTATAAGTTGTATTATTATAATAATTTGCGATTTCTTGACTTTTCAAAATACTCAATTGCATTTTCAACATTTACTCGAATGTCTTTGTGTACATTAAGGAGTGCCAATCCAACTAATCTGTCTTCTGTCATTCGTGTTCTCAATCAGGATTAATTCTTCGCAGCGCCGAAAAAATACTTTCAACACTGTTAACATTAACGAGACATGTTTTAATAATTCTGAACAGCTTTGAATGATTGAAAATTGCACATATTCATATAAATCAAAAACGATGGAAAGTTCAACAGTGGATGATCACTTGCAATATTCTCCAAATGTGTTCTAAGATACATTTTCCATACATATCTTTCTCCGTATGCGCCATTTTTTCGATTATTCTTTTTTTCTGATTAAATAGTTTTCGCAAACATTTCTCTTAGTTTTCTCTTTTGTAGTAAACAATTCAAAAAGCCAGGTAAATCTATGCTTTTTTTAAAACTATTTAATGAGACTTTTTGTGAGAGAAAACACATGGGCAACAGAGCCTAATGATACATTAAAATCATTTTCTATAATCGCTGATTATAAAGATTTTGCTTTTGATAAAATTGCTGTCATTCCATTTAGGCAGTTTATCTAGAATAGGGACGGCCAACATGCTGCCCATCTGAGAATTTTTTCCGGCCCGCGAGATTCATCACACCTTTACAAAATATATTTATTTTATAATGGCCGTGGTAATTTAGACATTCTAATTAAATCAATAAACAAACATATTTGTATTGTCGGTAATATGAAATAGACAAAGTTATAATTCACTTGCAAACTGCTGCCGCCGGCAAACGTTGCCGATTGGGTCACATAACGTAGTCCGTGACAATCACGTGCTCGCAAAATGAAGCTCTGGGATTAGTTGTTCGTTTCAAAGAATGCACTGACGCGGATTTTTTTAACAGAGTTGTATTGGGTTGGTGTTCGCTTCTTTCGGTTAGCGTTTTCGTGCGGCTGTAACAGCTTTTTTAAGTACGAGGCTTTAGAAACTTCTCGCCAGAAATATGGAAAAATGTGTCGATCATATTAAAGACAGGGTCAAGGTTAATATGTGGGAAATAGATCATAATATAAATTCATTATTTTTTAATTTAAGTCTTAATTAAATTATCATAATTAATTAACACATGTGAATTGTTTTTCCTAAAATGAAATTGACCAAACACAATACACGCTTTAACATAACGGAAGCTAACCACCAACACCAATTAAGATTTGCAAATACCCAAATTGAGATCGATTTACAAAAAGATAAATGATGAAGTAGGGAAACAAATATAGCACTAGTAAAATAATTAGTTTTTAATGATCTCATTTTTTATTTCATTTATATTTATACATTTTTTATATTTAATTTATAGTTTTATTTCTTTACAATGAACGTTTATTATTATTATTATTATTATATTATCTATGTTTACATGTAAAAAATAATAGTAAACACGATAATATCTCATGATATTTCAATTTTACACTCTAAAAATGTCAAAAATATAAATCTAATATGGGGATATGCATTTTTATGTGGCTTGCGGAGTTATGATGCATTTCTAAAGTGGCCCGCAAGATCATTTGGATTGGACACCCCTGATCTAGAGCATCGATTATTTGAGGAAATTTAACACAGAAACTCAACAGAGCATCATTCTTGGTAGACGGTCTGAATCAGCTACTTCTAGGCCCTTTAATTTATCGAGAGACTAATGTAATTGAAATACTAACTACAGTAATTCTTCGTTTATCACGGTTAATCTGCCCCAGACTCTACCGCGATAAGTGAATTTCTGTGAAGTAGCATTAGTTGTTAATAAATTGAATATTTTCGTAGTCAGCACTAAACCTATTTACGACACTTTAAATAAAGGTATTAGCAT
>CM039679.1:318331932-318406932 GCA_022537955.1 Schmidtea mediterranea | reverse complement strand
TCATACAACTTCTTAATTTTTTGTTTAATTTCCACTGTTCCTCTGGTATCGCTTAGACATAATTCTCTTCTCAATGTTTTCTCAACAGCACAGTGTATCAACATATATTCCGTTAAGCTTTCTTTAATTGACTTATGCCCTAAGCTTTTCTCAACTAACTCCTCTATAATTGCAAAATAATATTACTGTTATTATTATTAATTTATTTTATTATTTATCATGAATTATTATTATTATTATTATTTATTATTATTATTATTAATATTATTATTATTTTTAACTTTTATTATTATTTTTATTTATGTCATTGATATTAATATTTGGTATGAAGTATAAATACATCATATTCCACAAATTTCCAGCCTCAGAAAATGGCTCAAAACTAGCCCCGTCTCAAACCCTAGTTATTCTCTTTTCAAAACTAAACTTAACAAGTCTTTTGCTAAAAATATTTTAAAATTAAATAATATGATTTAATTTTCCAATATAAAATTCTGAATAAATTTATGCAATTCATAATTTTTATTTTAGAATAAAATAATAATAAATAAAATGAAGTCTCTCACGAATGATAGTGAAACGAAAGCTATGACAATTAAAAGTCTTAAAGCTACAATAGTACTTGATGAGAATACAATTGATAAATTAACTGACGAAATGCGCTCAAAAGTTGCAATATTAAAAGGGAAAAGCTTACAAATCAAAACGTTAGAAGACCAAATTAAAAAAGACAAAAAAAATTTCATGCAAGTAAATGAATGAAGTTGTTTGATTTTTTCGGGTGCTTAATTGTTGTTCACAGACTGAGGCAGAATTACAGGCCCAAATCAAGCTGCTAACGCGGAAACTCAATTCGCATAATACTGAGAAGAAAAAGGAAATGGACAATTTATTTGAAAGTTTATCTAATCAGTATCAAGATCAGTTGAATGAGCTCATTGCATCAAAAAAGCTTACCGAAACACTCAGTGCAAACCTTGATGAAGCAAGTATTAAATTATTCGAGAAAGAAGAACATATCAGCGAGTTGAAAGCCCAAATTAATACTCAGTCAATGGTGATGGTTGATATGGAAAGCAAGCACAGGTTGAAAGAGGCGGTGATTGAAAGATTAATGCAGAATATCGATGATCTCACACTGACCAACTGGCCAAATGAATTAAGCGGTAAGAAATATACAAATATTTTCGAATAATCGAAAGTGTTTTCATCAATATATTATTATTACTTTGCATCAAGGGCTTATTTTATAATAATAATAATAATAATAATAATAATAATAATAATAATAATAATAATAATAATAATAATAATAATAATAATAATAATTATAATAATAATAATTATAATTATAATAAATAATAGTAATAATATAAATAATAATAATATAAATAATAATAATAATAATAATAATAATAATAATAATAAAAATAATAAATAATAATTATAATAATAAAAATAATAATTAATAATAATAATTAATAATAAATATTAATAATATTAATAATAATAATAATTAATAATAAATATTAATAATAATTAATAATAAAAATAATAATTAATAATAATAAATAATAATTATAATAATAAATAATAATAAATAATAATAATAATTAATAATAATAAATAATAATAATTATAATAATAATAAATAATAATAATAATAATAATTATTATAATAATAAATAATAATAAATAATAATAATAATAATAATTATTATAATAATAATAATAAATATTTATATTAATGATCTCGCTATCGACAATTAAAAAATTTTAAAATTTATTTAAACAAGCCACAACAAGGGAACATGTTGAATATCTAAATCTTAGTAAATGAATTAAAGCTGTTAAATATTTAATTAAATTTTTTGGTAGATAGATTTCATAGTTCATATTATGGATAAACATTGCGGAAATTGGACATAGTTAATAATAATAATAGATAATAATAAATAATAAATAATAATAATAATAATTATAATAAATAATAGTAATAATATAAATAATAATAATATAAATAATAATAAATAATAGTAATAATATAAATAATAATAACAATAATTAATAATAATAATAATAATAATAATAATAATAATAATAATTAATAATAATAATTAATAATAATAAATAATAATAATAATAATTAATAATAATAATTAATAATAATAATAAATGATAATTATAATAATAAATAATAATAATTAATAATAATAAATAATAATAATAATTATAATAATAATAAATTATAATAATAATAGTAAGTATAAGTATAAGTATAACGGTGATTCCTTGATAGCAGAATAAAAATCATATATCAAATAAGTCAATAACAAAATAAGCCCTTGCTGCGAAGTAATTATTATATTCTTGAAAAAGTT
The DNA here is from genome assembly GCA_022537955.1 of Schmidtea mediterranea. Classification (NCBI taxonomy): domain Eukaryota; kingdom Metazoa; phylum Platyhelminthes; order Tricladida; family Dugesiidae; genus Schmidtea; species Schmidtea mediterranea. Next base: position 318,404,551 of record CM039679.1, on the reverse strand, counting down.
TCGATTATTAAATAATCCTCTCCAGTTTGTTTTGGAACTACTAGGTGCCAAAATACATTCTGATTTTCTATTAAAATTTAATTTTTTGTTTTTTGATTGGTTTAAATTTAAATTAAAATTTTTCTTCCTTTTAAAATTTCTTTATATTAATTAAACATTTCCAAATATTCCAAATATGAAATTTTACTTTTCTATTTTTTTATAAATTGCCGAATTTAATATTTTTTATTTATTAATTTTAAATATTTTGTCAATAACTTCTTTTGTTATATATTTGTTTTTATATCTATTTTGTTTTATGCCTTCAAACATCCCTCCACAAACAACTTCAAGACCTGAATACAATTCCAATCTGATTTTTATTTCCTTTTTGTTTTCTTTATAAAATTGTTTTAATCTTTAAGTTTTATTATCGGAATTAACAACAAATCAGACTGGCGGTTTCACTGATTTCTTCTTTAGTGTTTATTGATGCTTATCTAATATAAGAATTGCCTCTTTGAATCTGAGATTTTTTTGGATATTGTCTCCGACCAAGATTTTTCTTTCTTTCCTTGGTTGACATTGTTGGAGATGCCTGTATACCGAGGATTTACTGACAGGGTCTAGGTGTTCTTTAATTCTTTGGTGTCGGTTCCATTTTCCATTTTGCAAATGTTTTTGTGTGCTGTTTGCCAGTGCTTGCCTCAGTGTCCAATACTTACTTGTGTGATGTACTAATTGGAAGGCCAGTGTGATTGAGCTCTTTCCGGATCTTGAAGTCGAGCGTGTCACTGATGAATTGAATGTTTTTTTTGTGTTCTGTCCATAGGTGTTTTTGGTTTTGAATTCATTGTTTCGATGTCCTCCTTGTGGTATTGAATTTTAATTTTTGTTTATAGTTCTCTTTTCATTCAGTTCATCGATTGGCTATCCTTGGATTCTAGTTCTTTATAACATCCTCTTTCTGTAAGTATGGAAGTGTTGATCTTTGGTGCATAAATATTTCTGTGCAGGCTGATTTCTTGTAGAATCCGTCGGTTGGTGTGTCTACATCTATTTTGATTCTTAAATCTAGTAGATTGAGGGATTCAGTTTTCGTCCGGATATTCTATTTCAAACTTTATATCCGGATGCGTTTCATTGAATATATGAAATATTTCTTCTGCTTCTTTCTTGCTTTTGGTCGTGATAAATATATCATCTACACGTCTTGCGTAGAAACCAACGGGTTGTATGGTCCTGAGTGTCTGTCGTTCGAGGTAATCCATAAATATGATTGCTAGAGCCCATTGGTAGACCTTTAATTTGTTTATTTATATTTTGATCGAAGGTAAATCAGGTATTTTAAAGAATAACAATAAGAAGTTTTTTTGATATTCTCGGTATTCATTTCCTTTATTAACAAATGGTTTTCCAATCTTCTTCTTAAGCATTCGATAGCCTCACTTGGGTCGATAAATGTGTATAATGCTACGACATAAAACTGAAGGGGCATTTGAATTCATTATGGGTGGTTTTGTCAGTTTTGCTTAATCTTGCCATGAGGCAGTCGCTACTCTGGAGATGATACGGTACATTGTTTAGTAATGGTTTTAAGATTGTTGAAAGCAGCCAACTTGTCTTGGTTGTTGGTCCATTTGTGTTTGATACAATTGGCCTGATTTTAATGGTAGGCCCATCTTTGTGAGTTTTAAAAATCTGAAAATCATTACTGAACCATGTACCATCAAAAAATAATTTGAAAAAATAATTAGAAAATTTGTTTTGGCAAATTAAAGCCAAAATAAAAAAAATAAACGCGAATCCAATAAATTAAATAAATTTGGTTTACTAGGAAAAATAAAAAAAGCTTTCAATGACTCATGTTCTTTGTTAGAGCTCAGCGATGACTCATCACAAACGCACCTTGCTCATGCCTAATTGGGAGCCGAAGTATGACCAATGGAATAAGTCATACTTTCTGTCAGCCAATCAGAACGCTTTGTGCAAAATGGGTCATAAATATATATATATATATATATATATATATATATATATATATATATATATATATATATATATATATATGTAGTGAATATCTGCAATAAGTTCAAAATTACAAATCATAAAGTTGTTAGAATACAAGAAAATAAATTAATCACAAAATTGATACTAATGACATAAATGTTCTTATTGACCAATAAAATTTGTTTAAAATACCATTAAAATTTGAAGACGTTCAATTTAATCCAATACCTTAATTAAATATTAAAATAAAAATAATGGAAACCGAAATTATTAAAAGTTTGAAGAATGAAAATTATCACGATTTCATAATTATGCAACAATCCGGTAAAGGAATCGTCATGAAAGCATTAAATGAAGAAAATAAATTAGTTCTTCTTAAAACATTTTACAAAAATGAAGAGCTTGACACATTCATGATAGAAACAAAATTCAATATATGTATGCCAAAGGAATTATTTTTTCTTGAAAAATTATTACAATATAAATATGTTCCGAAATTGCTAAACTTTCACGACGAATATTATTGGTCAACAGTTGTCATGGAATATCTTGGCGGTGATTGGATGAATTTAATGCAATATTTAAAAAGATGTTGTGATGACAAATCAATCAAAACCATAATGAGAAATTTAATTTCAATTGTATATCAAATGTCAGAAATCGGATATTATCATCGAGATATCAAACCAGAAAATATTATGGTCAATCGAGTAACGCTTGAAGTGAAACTTATTGATTTAGAAGATTTGTTTTACAGTGAATATGATATTCCGATTTGTGATTCAACATTAGGAACAATTGGATTTCAAAGCCCAGAAATATTTAGTGGTGTTCCATACAATTTAAAACAAAACTTAGTGTTCAATATTGGATGTGTAGCATACTTTTGTAATGAATTTCGATTTCCTTTTGACTCAATATTTGAAACTTTAAATTGTTCTTTACCAAAGTTTTACCAAATCTCTTCAGAACAAGCTCGATCTTTCATCACAGATTGCATTAAAATATATCCCAAAGAACGTCTTAGATTTGATGATCTTCTTTCTCACAATTGGCTTGTTGATAATAAAATTAAAGTTGTTTTAACTAAATAATCAAAATTTTTTAAAATTTTTATTTTTGGTTTTTTTGATAAATGTTTTATTTTATAGAATTTAGGAATTATATATATTATAAAACAATTTTTATTAAATTAAACTAACAAAGTCCAAAAATAAACGAACAGTTTTTGTCACAAAATGCTCAATTACATCAAATCCCATATTGTAATAAATTGTTTATTTTTGTAAGTTTTTTATTAAATAATAACTTTACTGGAAATATCATAAACTGAATAGTTTTTAACATAAATAAATATCATTGGTAACTAAAAATTATTATTATTATTATTATTATTATTATTATTATTATTATTATTATTATTATTTTATTATTTTATAATTATTATTATTATTATTTTATAATTATTATTTTATTATTTATTATAATTATTATTTTATTATTATTATTTTATAATTATTATTTTATTATTTATTATTATTATAATTATTATTATTATTATTTATTATTATTATTTTATTGTTATTATTATTATTATTATTTTATTATTATTATTATTATTATTATTATTATTATTATTATTATTATTAAAAATTTTTGTTTAAATAAATAAAATATTATTATTATATAATATTTTTCTCAAAAAATTACATCAAATACAATTTACAATACTATTCACAATTCACATTCAATTCCCAAAAATATATATTATAAAACAATTTTTATTAAATTAAACTAACAAAGTCCAAAAATAAACGAACAGTTTTTGTCACAAAATGCTCAATAACATCAAATCCCATATTGTATTAAATTGTTTATTTTTGTAAGTTTTTTATTAAATAATAACTTTACTGGAAAAACCATAAACTGAATAGTTTTTAACATAAATAAATATCATTGGTAACTAAAAATTATTATTATTATTATTATTATTATTATTATTATTATTATTATTATTATTATTATTATTATTATTATTTTTATTTTATTATTATTATTTTATAATTATTATTTTATTATTTATTATTATTATTATTTTATAATTATTATTTTATTATTTATTATTATTATAATTATTATTATTATTATTTATTATTATTATTTTATTGTTATTATTATTATTATTATTTTATTATTATTATTATTATTATTATTATTATTATTATTATTATTATTTTTATTTTATTATTATTTTATAATTATTATTTTATTTTATTATTATTATTATTTTATAATTATTATTTTATTATTTACTATTATTATTATTTTATTATTATTATTTTATTATTATAATTATTATTATTATTATTATTATTATTATTATTATTATTATTATTATTATTATTAAAAAATTTTGTTTAAATAAATAAAATATTATTATTATATAATATTTTTCTCAAAAAATTACATCAAATACAATTTACAATACTATTCACAATTCACATTCAATTCCCAAAAATATATATTATAAAACAATTTTTATTAAATTAAACTAACAAAGTCCAAAAATACACAAACAGTTTTTGTCACAAAATGCTCAATTACATCAAATCCCATATTGTAATAAATTGTTTATTTTTGTAAGTTTTTTATTAAATAATAACTTTACTGGAAATATCATAAACTGAATAGTTTTTAACATAAATAAATATCATTGGTAACTAAAAATTATTATTATTATTATTATTATGATTATTATTATTATTATTTTATAATTATTATTTTATTATTTATTATTATTATTATTATTATTATTTTATAATTATTATTTTATTATTATTATTATTATTATTATTATTATTATTATTATTATTATTATTTATTATTATTATTATTATTTTATTTTTATTATTATTATTATTATTATTATTATTATTATTATTATTATTATTAAAAATTTTTGTTTAAATAAATAAAATATTATTATTATATAATATTTTTCTCAAAAAATTACATCAAATACAATTTACAATACTATTCACAATTCACATTCAATTCCCAAAAATTACTCAAATTTTGTGCAGTTATCTTTAAATCAGACAAACCTATTTTCTTACTAGTACATTTTCTAAAATGATCACTAATGTGAGTCAATCCATTCGGTCGACAATGCTCAAGAACTCGAGAGCAGAGATTATGGGCAGTCTCTCCAATATATATTACACCCATTACATGAAAATTGGTAAAAGACCAACTGGAGTTGGAGACTTATTAGTGAACATTTTACCGTTATGTACAACAACGTCTGCAAATTTGAAAATATGTTTTTATGACTGTGTGCTTAAGTTCTCTGAAACCCTTGGAATAAGGCAATACAAACATACATTTTGGTTCAATGTGTTTTGATCGATTTTGTTCAGCTTTCAAACTTGACAACTTACCAATTTCAAAGTCAATAAGAATATTACCCAAAGACAAATCAGTACGACAATCATGAGAATCCAATGCGCACTTATAAACAGTTTCTTTTGTCATACGCTCAAGAAAAGATTTAGAATATTTATACTTTTTGCTCAATTGACAAAAAAATTCTCTCGTCATATTTCACACATAAATATCAACGGTTTCTCCTTAATTGGATAGTTTCTCGGTTTTCAGGTTCAGTTAAGTCAACAAGATCAGTTTCAGAAATAAAAACTTTTTGCGGTATAAGAATTGGAATTTGGGTTAGAACTTCTGTGAGAGGATAATCTTTTGATTTCTGGAACGAGTTCTGGTTACATTTTTGAGATGATAAGAAGGATGACTTCATTGAAGGGTAGCAAATTACGGATTTTTTGAAGTTTTCTGTGATTGATTTCACTTTGATTGATTTTATTTAATTTTTCATATATTTAAATGAAACAAATATAAAGTAAATTAAACTTCAATGAAAATAGTTTTAAATTAAAATAAATTTATTGATCAGAAATATATTAATTATTTTAAACGAAATTATCAATTTGATAACTAAATTTACATTTCTGCATTATTTCTGCAATATTTCTGCATTTTTTCTGCATTATTTCTGCATCATTTCTGCATCATTTCTGCATTATTTCTACATCATTTCTGCATCATTTCTGCATTATTTCTACATTATTCTGCAATATTTCTACAATATTTTTGCATCATTTCTACATTATTTCTGCATCATTTCTGCATCATTTCTGCATTATTTCTACATTATTCTGCAATATTTCTACAATATTTTTGCATCATTTCTACATTATTTCTGCATTATTTCTGCAATATTTCTACATCATTTCTCCATCATTTCTGCATCATTTCTGCATTATTTCTACATTATTCTGCAATATTTCTACAATATTTTTGCATCATTTCTACATTATTTCTGCATCATTTCTGCATCATTTCTGCATTATTTCTACATTATTCTGCAATATTTCTACAATATTTTTGCATCATTTCTACATTATTTCTGCATTATTTCTGCAATATTTCTACATCATTTCTGCATCATTTCTGCATTATTTCTACATTATTCTGCAATATTTCTACAATATTTTTGCATCATTTCTACATTATTTCTGCATTATTTCTGCAATATTTCTACAATATTTTTGCAATATTTTGCGAATTCTATGTCATTTTGTTGAGTAGTGTATTGTGCAGGTAAAATGTCCAATGAGGGAGATGTGATGAAAGGCAAAGGGAGATTAGTGGAGCACATCCAAGCCGGGACAAATTGCATTTATGAAGATGTAACATTGGAAGAGCTGCTGACCAGGTTAAACATTCGATTAAATAGTGATCATACAAACAATTGAAAAAATAAATATTTTGATATTATGATTTCCGTTTTTCCAAATATAATAATCTTTCAGATTTGTAATGATTTGTAACTCTGGTCATCTCATTCTTTCTCGCGGGCTTTGGTTCCTCAAAATAGTAAAATGAACTCATTAACCCATTAATGCCCACTAGGACCCTTGCTAAGGACACTCGATGGAAATTGTTATACTTACTTTCGATTATCCTCATTATGACTCTCAGATAGAAATACTAAAGATTTTTTGTTACGTTAGAATAAAAACGAGTGTGCCTGTGCAGGTGCGCTGGGATCGTACATAGCAATGAAATGGTTTTAAACATTCTTTGTATTCAATGCAAAAGGAAACAGTGCATTTTTCACAGATCCACCTGGCACATTGTTTTAGGAAAGTGGCCTATGGAATCATCCAATAGGCTCCTAAGAAACGTACCAGACGGTTTGTTACTAGTATATCTTCTTTGCACTGCTTTATTGAATTATCTTAGGTAGTGGCGAGTGATATTTCTTTGAAAGAGTAGCAGGTCCATTGTTTCATCATTTGCTTCTCTATCCAACCACGCATTTACAACCATCAAATTTATCATGTGGGTCAAAAGGACCCATCACCATTTCTTCCCGTGTATGCTTATTCTATACGTATTCACAGCTTGATCGAGCAAATCAACGCCTCCCATTGACGCATTGTAGCTATTGAAAAGGTTGGGTTGAGGTTCCCTTATATAGCCCTTCTTTGTTGGCGACCATCGCCTAGCTTTTGAGAATGGCGCTAGTGACTAGGCTGTTATCGTTCCATCTACTGGGGTTATAATAAAACATGAATTAAAATAATAAAATTATCAAAATCAATTACAATTTTGAAAAAAGTAAAAATCTATTATTTTCGGTAGTAAAAAGTGGTAACCGGTGGCAAATTTTATTTTGAAGACGAATAAAATACTATTAGATTGAGATGAGGTATATTGAAGGGTCGGGAGCCCAAAAACAAATTAATTAAATTATTTACAGACGAACCCATTAATCAAGGGCCGCCAAGCTGAATGTCAGCCTAATGGGTTTCCCGGAATTAGTAAAATGGGCAATAAATTGTCCGAACGCGGAAAAATTATTTCCCTAGCACTAATCCAAATTAATGGCAACCCAAAATTATAAAAGGAACTAACAACAAAATAAGTTGCCAGTTGAACGAAGAGGAAAATCTAAAAATTTTGAGAAACAAGTTCAAAGTAATAAATACCGTATATTTCGGCGTATAAGAAATAAAGTCAAAAAATCACCCTTGAAAATTGTGGGTCGTTGAAAATACCGGGTGTTGCAATCTCTAGCCTAGGCTAAACAAAAATAGTTTCGTTATTTAGCAGTCGTCTTATACAACCGATATATGATAAATCATAAAAATTTGCTCTAATTTTGTACCTCGTCTTATCTGACGGTCGCCTTATACGCCGAAATATACGGTAGATGAGGAACTCAATCAGATTGCAGTGACTTATTTCGTGATACCCTGAGCGTGTTTACGACAAGCAAACAATTGTAGCTGTGGTAAATATTTGTGAATAAAGATTTCTTGTTGATATGAGTGGACAATGTTTTGTGCAATTTCCGTAGCTCGGATCATTTTTGTCTAAGTGTGTTCAGAAGCTCATGACTCGTAAATTAATTATTAAAAAATACTGCATGGTCGCTAGGATTTACAACATTGTTTAGGAGATCTTAAACGACTTTAGATTAATCTCTTATTTCGTATGGAAAGTTCTTCTGTTGTCTCTTGTTGAATACTATAACTTGGCGTTACAATATCTGTCAAAAGAGTACCAATAACTAGTGAAGACACAAAACATTCAATCTTTATAACCAAACCGTACCGGCTTTCCATGATAAATTGTTTGGCATGATGGTGGCCGAAATAGTTTACCGTTGCCCAAGCCCGGCTCGTGGTTTTTTTGTGTGCGAGGAATGTTTGGCGCCTTTGATTTTTTTTCAATAAGTTTCTAAAAAGCTATATTATAAACAAAAACCAGCCACTATTTTCTATGGTTTTATATTATTATCGTTTAAAAGTAAAGCGAAGCCATTGTCAATATTTTTTGATGTTTGATAATTTATAATTGTCAATTTATTCGGTTTGTAGTCTATAAGCTATAATATTTTGATTATAATTTACATCCATAAAAGTTTTTTTTATTTAATCCTCGAATAAATTGGTACATGCTGTGAAATTAATATTTTGTGGGACTCAGATTTTCATAAAAATAAATTCAATTTCTTATATGAGATTTTATCTCATCTTGTTATATGCTCTTTGGTATAAAATATTTTAGTAAATTAGAATGGTTCAAATAACTTAAAACCAAAGAACCGAAAGCAAATTTCAATGCCTGAAAATAGGTATAAATACAAAAATATCGTTACAAATTAATTGTCTTAGAGGCGCTTTTTCATTTAATATGGTACAACCCGAGAGGTTGAAATCTTATTTTCAAACTTCTAACCGATTTTTGACTTGTCACGCTATTGAAGGAAATGCAAGCTCTCATTTATAAGGTTATCAAAAGGGAACTGATTTCTTTATTATGTGAAACATTATATATTTATTTTAACAATTTTGATAAATATATTAATATTCTATTCAATTCTTCCATTTTAGTGAAATTTTAAGTAACTTCAGATCTTGAAAATGCCAGCGTTTTATTTATGATGTGCTCAGAGAAGAATTTAAATGTTTATTTTTGGGTGGATTTATTGCGTTCCAAGTCGATTTTCATGCCTTTCCTTGTATTTTCAATAATAATTTTGCTAAGACAAATCAGGAAATCTCTTTTTCGTGCGTTTTCATTCAAATTCTATTAAAAATGGTAGAAATATTATTACTAATTCTCATGCACACATCCAATGTAATTTTGTACAATGCAAGAAGGAAATTTAAACAAAATGACTACAGTATGTTTCACCAGATATCGTAAGGAACGTGCTAATGCCGAAGGAGATCTAGTTAGTGGATCGTAGCTCGCTATAACCAATCTGTGCATGTCACCATTAGGAGACCTAGCACGTTTCACGCTCTAGAATCTAGACCATGTACTCATGGAAGCAGCGTGAAGCATTACGGGAGGATTTAATTATACATATTCACACGAAATTGATCTTTATGTGAAGCCTCGATCAATTTTGCTAAATGCACTGTGGAATTGAGCCCAACTTGATCTCAACTGAGTTAAAGATGATGTTAATGAACTCCATGATATTTTAATTGTAGAAATTAATCTAATTTAGTCAGAATTGGAGGGATTTAATTATTCCATTATACAGCCTTACTGATTAAATAATAATTAAAATTATATTATAAATAGATAACAAAAATCAAAGCGAAATTACATAGGCCTGAAAGTGCAAGTTGAACCAGTTTTCGGTGCAAGGCTGAACGTGAATGGCGGTATAGAAATCAGCCCGCGTTGTACGCTTCATTGAATGGCAACGCCAGTGGACAGGACCGCATAATTATGAAGGCGTCATATTTTTTTTCGCTAAATGCTTCTTCGTTAAACAGATGGATTAATTAACTGTTAAGGTTAGAGTCACAGAGCAGGTTTATATGCCGATTCATTTTGCAAGCAGTTTAATCTGTGGGGAAATCACTATTTTTGATTAAAAATTATTATAGACAATTGTATCAGAAGTTTGTGAAATCTTAGAGACGAATTGACTACTCTCTTAAGACACGCATTTAAGCATGCTTCAAGGGAAGTTCCTACTTTAGCGTGCCCTCTGGAAAACTGATGATTAATGATGACGATGTGTTGATGGCATGCCTGTAAAATGTAACTATAACATGCATTACTAATTATATCATAGTTGACAAATCGTTATTCTTTCGAATTTTTCCGGCCCACAGCGAAACAAATCGCAAGTTATTAAACTCTGACAACTATCGAATTGTATAAGTGCGGTTTCTTTGCTTATAATCCGTTCTCGCGAAGGCCCAATCATGAATAACGACGAACCTAAACGTCAATTAAAACGAAATAAAGGGAGGGTGGGGAGATTAGATGCCAGTCTTTTGGTTGATTCCTTTCACCCGCCTTCCGAAAAATCGACCTAAAATAATTTCTATCCATTGGTTCAAAATCTTCACACCGAGTAATCTAGTGGGCACTTGTAAACTCCTAATATAACATACTTTTTTAAGGTTAAATTAAAAGGAAAGTGAATGTGGAACTCTTTCGAAATCGGTATAACGATTGATAACTTAAAACCTAATTTAAGATTGAAACCAGTTATGAAATGACCGAAGCAATAGGTAAAATTGAGGGTTATTAGGAGACAAATGCTACTTATAATCAGTGTGGTAAAAAGTAGGGTTCAAAGGAATCCAATTGAAGAATTAGTAAATTAAATAAAGTACTGGGGAATTAAACTTAGCAAAGTACATTGATAAGTTGTTGTCGGACAACCTAATACTTGAATCATTCCCATGTGACTAGCAGGTCATGTATAAATTTCACTAGATGTAACACCTTAAATCATATATATCCAATAGGATAAACTCTAATTACTTGACCGAAATTCGGTCAGAAAAATAATTTTAACTAACCCTCAAAATCGTGAAAGGAAAATATGACAAAGTCCACACAACCATAATCAGAATAATGTACAACAAAAATCAAGTTCAGAGTCTTTATAACTGAGTGGGGAGTTTAACCACTAAAGGTCCCGTATGACAATCACATATTGAGCGATCCACAATGCTTCAGTATGACCAGGTCAAGACATGGAACACCAAATTAATTGAGACATACGAATAATGAAAGCGGCGAGAACATGTTTCGGAGTATTGGATCCGAAAAATATTAATAATTTATTGTACTAAATTTAATCCTTCCAACACAAAGGACAAACATATATTCGTAACAATCCTTGAAAGCGTTCATAGTTGCAGCAACACAATTTGATATCATAGAAATCCGATGAGCAATAGTGTAACACGAGTTGTCCGAATAGGAATAAAACAGATAAATATAAATCTAAACGAGTAATGCAGTTAAACCTCATTTTAACTGGAAGGCATTTACTGGAACTGCTCAGTATTCTCCCTTCCTAAATTCTAACACCCAACAATCGAAAGAGTGCGTGGTGGCACTGGAAAAGGTCTAAATATAACTGACTATACACATTATCAGAAAAATAAGTAGAGTGATCTATCAAAAGTGAATTGAAAGAAAAGAAAGAATTACAAGTTAGAGAAAACAGGATATTCCACAGAACGGCATTAAAATACTCGATGGAAATCGAAATATTACATAAATCAACGACATTTACGAAACTATTAGACTAAAATATTCTCGGTAAACTGTACAATGAGTGTTAAAAAAATTATTCAAAGTCAAACCAATTTATCATGGAATTATATTCTAATGTTCCTAAAACTCAAAACTTTAATTTTTGTGACCATTGAATAATCTATGATGAACATGAAAGTTGTTTTCCTTATTATTTAATCTACGGTTAGAATAAACATGACTAAAATATAGAATAATTTAAATTAATGAAAACAATAATGATTTATATTAAAGTTTATTAGTAAATAAATTAAAAATTATCAGATGAAGGATCATAAGTAATAAATTCTAAAGTGATTTGAAACGAAAAATATAAGTTCCAAATGGAATGATCATCGTAGACAATGGGATAGCGAAATTCATTGAATTTAAATCAATAAATCCACTCCGAAAATATCAGAACGAAGCAGAGAATTTTCATTGTCATTATAAGTTGCCATGGAGATGACGGATCTATAAAACAATTGAAAACCAATGGGAGGATCATGTAAAATAGGCACAAAAGATAATTTCACTAAATTCTTTTTATTGCGTCTACGATAGTAAACTAATCGGAACTATTACCGATTATACAGTAATATTATCATTTTATTTTTATTTTTTTACATCATCGTCACTCATAATGAACTTATTAATTTAAATGCCAAAATTTTAGTAATACTACTATATTTAATATAGCATTCATTATTGGAGTTACCGTTACTAGTTGTTGGGGTTATAAGTAAAAATTAAGTTGCCAGTTGGCCGAAGAGAAAAATCTAACGAGTTTGAGAAACTAGTTGAAAGTAATAAACAGATAAAAAAGTCAATCAGATTGCAGTGACTTATTTCGTTATACCCATAGGGTATTACGAGAAGCAAACAATTGCAGCATGTAGTGAATATTTGTGAAGATTTCTTTGTTCTGATTTTGTCTTATTGATTATTGAACACGAGAGTCGGATCAAGAGACCTATTCATCGACGAATATTTAATATCCCAACATAGTTATCTTTTACTATCTTTATCATTAAAAATTATGATTTTTATCGTTATTAACCACGGCGTAAATACCAATGTCATTATAAATTTCATTTTATCATTCTTATTTTCATAATTAATATTATAATTGTCATAATTCTTATAATAATAATAATAATAATAATAATAATAATAATAATAATAATAATAATAATAATAATAATAATAATAATAATAATAATAATAATTAAAAGATAACGCCAATAAAAAACCTTTCGTACGATATATTTCGATAGCACAGCTATCATCTTCAGGTACTCAAAACCAACTAAAAATATTATGAATTAACATTTAATTTAAACAAATTATTTTTTATTAATTTAATTTTTTAATAAATAAATATTTTTAAAAATATATTTAATTCACTTTTAATTAATTTACAATTTTAAAATTTTCATTTATATTCTAATTTTTAATAATTAATGTAATTTAAAATTTTCAATTATTTTAATAATATTAAAAAAACAAACATGACTTAACATACGTAAACTATTTAAAAACATTCAAAACATTCGTAGTCACAGCACTTTGCACATTAATCTTTGGATCCAATGACATTATCAGCAATGCTTCACATATCACGCGTTCCCAATAATTATTAAAACTTCTCAACAAAATTCTAAAATCAGACATTCCTATATCACTTTTACAGCCTCAATTGTGTTCACTAATATTGGTCAAACCCTTCAATCTACAATGCTCTAGAACTCGAGTACAGAGATGACGGGAAGTCTGTCCAATGTATGTGGCATTACACCCATTACATGTAAATTGATAAACGAGATCAGAACACAATCCAACCGGAGTTTTTGACTTATTAATAAACATATTGTGTACCTTACACGAATTAGAGACGATCTTATATTCTAAATTTCCCATTTGTTTATTTAACTTCCTTTTATAATTTGTAAAGCCTTCAGAGTACGGCAATACTAACACATATTTAGGCTAAATTTTTTTATATCCATTTTTACCATCACCCAGACCAACAGTCAATTCACACTCATCCGACAAATTACATTCAGACTTTCCAAAACATGGATCCTTAGGATTTTTAATCAATTTATCAACAGTCTCTTTTATCATCAACAATATAAATGATTTAGAATATCCATTCTTTATCAACAACTCAACCAATTTATCAACACTTTTTACCGAATTAGCAAAAGTAGAAGATAAAGCCCATGAACAATAAATCAATCTTTTCACCATATTTCTCTTATACTTAAATTCACAAAAGCTTTCTGGAGAAGTATAAAGACCGTATCAGTTGGTTTTCTATAAATCTCTGTCTCATACTGTTTATCTTTGCGTTGAATTAACAAATCTAAAAACGCAATTGATGACTTTCTCTCCATTTCACATGTGAATACAATGTTTTTATGTAAACTGTTCATAAAATGCAAAAACGGTTCTACATGTTTCTGGTTTTCAAATATAAGAAAAATATCATTCACATACCTTTTATAAACAAAAGTTTTTCAAATTGGAAAGAAGCAATTTTCTTTTCCAAACTAGCCAAAAATATTGATGCCATCGTTGGTGCTAAAGAGGAACCCATAGCGACTCCATCTATTTGTTGATACCATTCATCATTGAAAAGAAAATTGACATTTGAAGTAGCAAATTCAAGAAGTTTACGAAATGCCCTTCTATCCAAAATGTGATGTTCCGAATCATTTTCATTCCGCAACGCACAGCATAAGTCAATTGTATCAACCAGTGGTACATTCGTAAACCATGGATATAAAAAAATTGAGCCTAAATATGTGTGAGTATTTCCGTACTCTGAAGGCTTTACAAATTATAAAAGGAAGTTAAGTAAACTGATAGGAAATTTAGAGTATAAGATCGTCTCTAATTCGTGTAAGGTACGCAATATGTTTATTAATAAATCAAAAACTCCGGTTGGATTGTGTTCTGATCTCGTTTATCAATTTACATGTAATGGGTGTAATGCCACATACATTGGACAGACTTCCCGTCATCTCTGTACTTGAGTTCTAGAGCATTGTAGATTGAAGGGTTTGACCAATATTAGTGAACACAATTGAGGCTGTAAAAGTGATATAGGAATGTCTGATTTTAGAATTTTGTTGAGAAGTTTTAATAATTATTGGGAACGCGTGATATGTGAAGCATTGCTGATAATGTCATTGGATCCAAAGATTAATGTGCAAAGTGCTGTGACTACGAATGTTTTGAATGTTTTTAAATAGTTTACGTATGTTAAGTCATGTTTGTTTTTTTAATATTATTAAAATAATTGAAAATTTTAAATTACATTAATTATTAAAAATTAGAATATAAATGAAAATTTTAAAATTGTAAATTAATTAAAAGTGAATTAAATATATTTTTAAAAATATTTATTTATTAAAAAATTAAATTAATAAAAAATAATTTGTTTAAATTAAATGTTAATTCATAATATTTTTAGTTGGTTTTGAGTATCTGAAGATGATAGCTGTGCTATCGAAATATATCGTACGAAAAGTTTTTTATTGGCGTTATCTTTTAATTAAATCGTTGCCAAATTTACTTAATTATTTATTAATAATAATAATAATAATCATTATTGTTATTATTATTACCACAGTTATTATTAATATTATAATTACTATTATTATTATTACAATTTTTATTATTATCATTGTTGATATTATTATTAGTTATTATTATTAATATTATGCATCTTTAAAATGGTTATTAAGGCCCTTATCATCATCAATACCAATAGTATTATTGTTGTCCTTACTGATGTTACTGTCAGGGATAAGTCCTTAAAATCATCAGTCAGTTTGACGTCACTAAACGGTGACGTAGAAAAATAATAAAATGACGTTATAGTGACGTCACAGGAAAAAAATAATTAATAAGATCAATTCGAATTTAAAATGCAATGAAAATGCATTCTTCACCAGTCAATATACCAGATATTATGATGCAAATACAGAAATAGGTTTCAAAGAACAGTAAAACTGGTATTTAACAATAATAATTCAAGGATATAAAGCTGATCAAAATGATGTGCTTTCTCCAATCTGGAAAATTGTTACTGGTAGACTTTCACAATTAGTTTAATGTTTATTTTTAGTGTTTAATGTGGATGTTAATAAATGTATTTAAACAGATTTTGTTTTCTTTACAACATATTCTATAAACAAAATTATAATTAGTTTTAAAATAGTTTAAAAAAATGATGTCTGAAAAAGGTAAAAAATAAAATAATTAATTAATTTTTGTTTAGAATATTTAATAAACTTTTTCTTTGATAAACTTGAAGAAATAACCGGTGTAAAAATTAGAGATATGTTGACTCTAGTTGAAGCATTGGTTAAAAAAAATTCATGTTGTGATTCAGAATGTCAGAGTTATGATGATGAAGAAATTGATAATGATGAAGATACTGAAATTATTAATGATGAAGAAATCCCTACTGAAAATTCAGTTGAGTCTAACGAATTAAAGACTTATGTTGACCATGTCATTGAAAATATAATGATAGAATATTGTGGTGATGAAGCATGTACATGTAATAATCAATAAATCTTTAAAAATGTAGATTTTTATTAATAATAATAATAATAGCAAAGAAATATTTATTAAAATTTATGATAAACTTTGCAATATAAATATCTGAACGTTTGGCTTCTGTGGAAACTTGAATAATTGCTATCCATCCAACGTTTGCTTCTACCCATGGATCAATTTTTGTTTCTATTACCTAAATACTGATAAATTAATAATAATATAAAGTAATATAGCTTTATAGACCATTGGAAATAATTTTCATAGTCGGGTCCGGATTTTAATATCATATGTTTCATATACATTAATCCTACTATTATTCGCATCCATTTATTATTTTCATCAAACATATAACTAAATATTGATTGGAATGAATTTTTCTTTTTCTAATGTTGCCAAATTGAGAATTTTTTCATAATCAAATGGAATGTCTTCTACTATTTTTTTCGGTACGGTTGACCATGAATTTTATGTTTTTAATGATATCATCTTCTTCTCAATTATTAGCAACCAGGTAATTCAGCAAAATTATAAAACATTTAGTTTCTGGCATTTTATAAAAAAATTTGATATTTTAGCCGATAAGTAATGATATTTAGGTCGATCTTTCAGGAGTAGGCAGAAAAGTAGGCAACCAAAAGATTGTCTCCCGATCTCCATGCTACCCCTATGATAGTGCATGAATTGACGTTCGAGTCCGTCGTTACCCACGGCGAGATCTCTCACGGGCACAAGCTGTTGGCGGACTTACACCGCACTTACACTGCTCGACTATTTATGTAATATTTTAATAGCTTGTCGGTGTATGGCTGTGGGCCGGAAATATTTCGACATAGAGAAGTTTTATAATATTATTAATTTATATTTATCCAATACTAATTTCGGTTCCAGTCATCATTAATGCTCATTTCATACTCAGTTACAATAACAGCAAGTCATTCTTGCTTACTTTCGATAAATAAGATCGTGGCTTTGAATAGCGTTTCAATTATTAATGACGAGTGATTTGAGTTCTTTTAGATTAAACGGGTTTAAGTTTCAAAAACTGAGTGTTCAGAGTAAAACTGATTAAGCAGTAGAACTATTTAAAACGAGTGTTAAAATTATGTGAAAATGAATCGGTATATATACTTATTCTGTGACCCTAACCTTGCGTGTTAAATTTGGTGTATTAAAACAAAATTTGACCTTGGGAATTTCTTTGTATTTTCTAACTTTAATTTCTTAATTTTTTAATTTATTCTTTATTTGTTTCCAATTAAAATTATTTTATTTTAGTTCCAATTTTAATGAACTCTTGTTTTTTTAATTAAATTGTTAATTTTCGGTCAAATTTTCGTGTTTTTGTGTTATTTCTGTATTTGTTTCGTGCGGCTCTTGTTGCGTTCTGTTATTATTTTATTTATTTTTATGTCTTTAGTTTATATTTTATTTATTTCTTTCTCAGATTTTAGCATGGTTAATTGGTGTTTAAAGGGTCTGATTTTCCATGTTTTTGGTCTAGCGGTGACATATGAAATCGTGTACTTTTCAACATATAAAAATTTTTTTTGAATGACCTTGACCTACTTTTAAATGACCTTGACCTACTTTTGTTTGACCTTGGCCTACTTTTGAATGACCTTGAAAATTAATAATATTTTAAAAAATAATAATAAAAATAATAATATTTATAAAAAAATAATAATAAAAATAATAATAAAATAGAATAAAATTTACAAAATATATACTACTTATAAAATTAAATAGACATATTATAATTGAAAAATGATTAAAAAATCCGTGACCTTGAAAACAATTTTGAACGACCTTGAAAAACTTTTGTATGACGTTGAAAATTTCCTGATGAGTCATGGTCTTTGTTTCAATGACATTGAGAAATATGGTGAGTCATCCAATGACCTTGAATGAGTCATGGTCTTTGTTTTAATGACTTTGAATGAGTCGTTGTCTTTGTTTAAAAATTTTTTGTACTTTTAAAAATTTGTACTTTTAGACTTTTTTTTTAAAAATTTTTACCCGGGGGGTGGGGGAGGGGGTATTTGGTCTAGCGGTGACATATCCATCTACTCTAATGGTCTAAATGCGGTAGCTGTAAATTCAATCTAGTGATTTATAAATTTTTAACTAAAACTTTGATCCAATAATCCAAAGGCTGTGAACAAGGGTCGGGGTCGTGGGGAATAAGTTTAATAACAAAAGAAAAAACTAAATAAAAAATAAAACATTTACTAGTTTTCCAAGTATGGAATTTCAATTAAAAATGTTCTAGTAAAAATCATTTGAACGAACTAGCATAATATTAAAATTGTATTTTTTCAAAATACATTAAGGAAGCTAAAGTAGCCGTACCTATCGAACTCTCTTCATTCCGCATATTCCATTGGGCGCATCTTGGAGTGGGATTAGTTGAACCGGTTTGAATTTTAGAACATTTTCGATCGGCCACTCCTATATCCTTATCCTCAGTTTCGTTCACCGTTACAGTTGTCTTTGGTAGATTTGGCATAAAAATTATGAATTAAAATGGAACCGACTTCTTATTTATATTCTCATTGTTCGGTGTGCTGCCACGTGGCAGTATTGACTCTCATGGTAGAATATGATTGGTCCACGTCTACTATCGATCTGAGGGTAGACGAAAATCTCCTGGCCAGCGCATGTGCACTCCTATTATTATTGTAATCTTTCGTTCATTAGTGGTGCGGACATGCCACATCGTCTGGAGCGAGCTAGCGTGTGTGGACATGCCGCTCTTCTGACAGAGGGAAATCTACCAAATTATCGTTCAGAGAATCTCTTCTGTTATTCTTCCACCCATCACTTTGTTAGTGGATATCTCCTATGCTCTTGGTATTTCTAATTTTACGAGGAATTATGTATGTTCGGAGAGTATTTATGCCACCAATATCCTAACGTTATTGGCATTTTCCTTACGTTCAATATCTACGGTGGATCCTAATGGCTCGAGATTATTTTCACAATTATTTAATCAGGATATTATTCCTCGAAATCGTTCTCGTCTCGACCTGTCAGGATACATTTGGCCATATCCGCCGCTTACCAGTGTTCGAAAAACTTCCTGATCTTCAACGAAGTTACAACCGCTCGATCTCCACCTGCCATGACGGCACCATATTCTCTCGGAGAAAAGAAACCTTTAGATGGATTTTTCGATAGGATGGATTTTATTTCGGGTCCAACTGGGGTACGGTTGAAGGCTTCGACCTACGGCTACTATGCAAGATACTGGAAAAATTGATGACCTCGCTTTTGTGTAAAAGAATTGATTGTTTATGTCTTGTGATATGCATATAACTCGAAGTCATTTACTTGGTTTTTATTTATTTAGGCATTTCGTTATTGGGCGGTTAAATTGCTCCCTTACTTTTCCATTAAACCGATTTAATTATTATTTATCGATAAATATTATGACATTAAATTGCCTCTTCTCAGGATGGTAAAAGGGTCTTTGTTGACTTTGGTCTCCAAAAGAGGTAATCAAGATTTTTTCCTCACACTATTAACAATCCGTGGAGAATCAATTAGATTTCTCATAATTTCTATAAAATCGATAGAGTTTTTCGTCCCTGCTGTTAAGGAACGATTGATTCGGGGATTTTCGGTTAGTTCAAATATTACTGTACTAAATCGTTGAGGCTCGGGGGGTTTTTGTTTAGTCCTATCAACAATTTATTCAATGATTTTTATCTCTCGTCCTATATTATTGAGGTATTACTGATCTATAAGATTATTAGGTTAGCTCCGCCTGATTTTTCGTAATTTAATCACGAATAAAAAGATTTTTGAAGTTTCAGAAGCGCGATGCATCGATTTCCGCAAGCCACCTCCCCATTAACCTCAAATTGATCCTAGGAAATTTTTATGTTGATGTTAGATTTTAAGGTGCCCACTGGACTACTCTATGTTGATATTTTAGCCGATAAGTAATGATATTTAGGTCGATTTTTCGGGAGTAGGCAGAAAAGTAGGCAAAGATGAGTAGGATAGGGCACCACTAATCTGGAAGCAGCAAAACTGTAGAACTTTGCGTGATTATATGTTAATTTACCTTAAAATTGACGTATTCCTCCTTGCGGACTATTTTCAACAATTCCGTGCCAAGGCTATTGTTTACAATGGTCTTGAACCTCTCAATTTTATTGAATTCCGGGTGTCATGGGCTTCAGCGCTTATGACATTAAAAACAAAAACAACTACATAAAAACAATGAATTATTAATAAATACATTAAAATATATATATTGTTTTATAGTTGTATTTTGCGTTTCGTCACGCTGCGGCTTCTGCATGAAATTATAATAATATTATAAAAAAATGTAAATTATAACAAATAAATTATTAAATTTTATAATAAAAATGAAAACTATTACAAGTTTTCCAAAAAAAAAATAAGTTTGAAAATTAACAAAAACTGATTTTTAAAAACATTTATTATTCAGATAACAACACGTGATCAATATCAATGTTATCTTCGTTAAAACCATCGAAAAGCAGTACACAATCTTCATTATCGCTGATTTCTGTAGAGTCATCAAAACTGGGGCTCGAACCACCGAAAAGTGGCTCATCCAAGAAATTAACTTGGTCACTATCTATTGCATCAACCCCAAAATAATTTTACTGTTTCTAAATGTGTACAGCTGATGGTTCCGCGTCCCTATCCTACTTTGAGGTACTGTGAAAACTACGTTTTTATTGTAGCAATCTAAATACGACTGATGTTTGATGTCAGTCCCCAACAACTTCACCCCTTTAGCCCTCATTGTATCAGATTTGCCTAATAAACTATAGCACTTGGGTCTTAAGAAAACCCACTCCTTATACCCGAGACCTTTACTTTCATCTTTAAATTTTCCTATCACAGAATCTAATTTCCTCGAGTATAAGGGATGTGCCGGGTCTTAATTTGAGGTTTCTAAAAGGTTGTCTCTTATCATTGCCGGCAAAAGAATGTCAAGCTTACAGTGCTTAACCTCAAGAAAAAACGAATCAGTGTCGCCGGCAACGATATTAATATCACAGTTAAATTCTGATTTATATTTTGCCAATTCATTATATTGTAATTGGTACATCCGCAGCTTAGACAGGTCTAGTACTGATTGGCCAATGTAGCTAGGCATGTCTAAACATATAGAATCTTTGTTCAGATGAGCAGCAATAAAATCATCCACTATTTTAATGGACTTTTTGAAAGTTGGCTTTGAAGCATATACAATCATCTTTTCAGCTGAATTGCATAGCCTCAAATTCATCCGTTTTTTCAAATTCTCAACGGACTTCCCATATAGACTACTATTATATAATTTATATAAATCTCTATGAAGCTCGCACTTTGAGTTTGAGCGTAAATCTGTATTGCTTTGTATATATTCTTTAAAAATAGGTGCTTGTTTAAATTTAATTGCCTATGAATACACTCAACTTCCGCACCCAATTCTATATACAACATGAGAAGTCTCCAGTGAAGAACATGGTTCTTCTTACTGTAATGCGTGAGCATTAACTTCTCAACTTTTGAATTGGGCGGACACATTTTTTCCGGAGCAAGTGGAAAGTCATTCAAATACTGATGCACACGCTCAGGGATATTGATGTCAACTTCCATTGTATAGCCATACGGAAGGAATTCAATATTCGCATTCACACATTCACTCAGCACATTATTCAGATTATCATGCACCCAAACAAAATCACCATACGGAAGGTTTTGGCTAAGTGCCCAAACATATAAATTATTAATGTCGATATACAAGAGTTCTGTATCTTCAAAACTTGCAACATGATGTTTGTTAACAAATGTTAACCCACCCCGTATTCCACCCTCATAGAAATTAAACATTTCCATATCCTGCAGAAGTTCTATATGTTCCTTTAATGTCATGAGAGCGGACGCCCGTGACATTCCAGGAATTCCATAAAAATTCAGAGGTTCTAAACCATTGTAAGCAATAGCCTTTGCGCGAAATTGCTGAAAATAGTCTGCAAGGAGGAATACGTCTAATTTTAGGTAAGTTAACATGTAGTCTAACATTGTAGTGCAATTTTGCTGTGTCCAAATTAGTTGGGCGGTAGCATATTCATCATCAGATACAGAATCCCATTTTGGAGGTAGTTCATAAGTCGATTCAAGGACCTCTAGTGATATTGCAAAATCAATAGGAAAGATATCCTTGCTTAACAATAAGACCATCAAAAGCAGAACAAGTTAGAGGTAGATCAGTAAGAGTTTTCACAGTCTTGGCTAAAGAGCAATTTACAAATTGCATACTATCTATAAATCTAACAGCCAATTTCTTAATATTTACAATCAAAGATATGAATTTCTCAGTTGTTGTAGGAATGATATTTAATTTCCAAGATGGAAATTCATTCAAACCATACTTTAAAATATGATGAAGGTCATACCCTCTCAAATTATGAAAGATGATAGGTAACTGTTTACTTATTTTCCTATTTATATTACAGTTACGACAGGCAGCACCAAGATACTGACCTGTAAAATGATCATGGTCCTTAACCTTATTTCTAATAAGTTTTTTACAAAGATAGCAAGTTCTATATGCGATGAACTGCTGTTGCTCATTAGAAGTAAGATTATTCATAGGTTTTTTACCATGATTTTCATAATACGGTAGGACAATTGTGACAGCAATTTCCTCTACTTTCTTTAAAAATTCCAATACACATTCCAAATCTATAAAACTAAAAATTGTGTAGTATTTGTGTAATTATTTATTAATTATAAGCCTGCTGATATCGGCATGTGTATTTGGTGATGTTTTACATCTTTAGGTAAAACAGCCTCAAAATCCGCATAAATTACGAATGGTGAGGTAATCATTTTAGAATAATTTTTAATATCAAATTTTTATTTTCAGGGAGCGTGTATAATGTTGTTTCTATTTGATTTTTAGCGCACAAATCAACATGTGCCTTAAAGATTTTATCATAATAAAAATCGTTTAAACAATGGGGACACCATTTTACACGAATTACTAGAATGACAATTCAGCAATCTAGTTTAATTTAAAATGGCGGTATAATGATAATTATCACCGTCTTGTAATAATAAAAGATTAATCGGGTTACCGCCAATAACCTTTGTTCGATGAATTAAGACAAGGTGAGGATGGTGAGGTACGTAATTAATATCATTCAATTGTTTAGAAGGGGTGTTGTTGTATTCAAAGACATTGATTACCAAATTTAAATCGCTATTGTTTCTCTCAAATTTGGGGATGCTACAGAGTCTCATTGGAAAATCTGTAATTGGA
This sequence comes from Schmidtea mediterranea, assembly GCA_022537955.1. NCBI lineage: Eukaryota > Metazoa > Platyhelminthes > Tricladida > Dugesiidae > Schmidtea > Schmidtea mediterranea. The sequence goes on along the minus strand of CM039679.1, from coordinate 318,380,547 downwards.
TCGTAATTCAATTCATCCATAAAAGTAGTGTAAGAAGAAACACGCTCCATATTCTTTAAAACTATATCACGCTTTAAAATCGATAAAACACTATATATAAAACACGAATGATCTGTGTTTTTAACATTTACAATAGCCTTTTTTACCTACCAGAGATTCCGGTGTAGGGATAAAACTATGTCCAGCTAATCGACTTACAGGATAATACGCGGTTAAAATAAAATCGATTTCGCGAATCTTAACTACGCGCCACCCACTTCCTAAATATGTGAATTTTTCGATTTTCTCATTTAACCGACTCACACCATCAGCAAGAAAACTATCGGAAAAGACACACGCGCTATTTGAAAAGAAATTATCTTTTATTTCTCCATCTTTTTCAAATTGAATGAGAGCTGTAAACTGGACTTTTACAGATCCCATTTTCTTTATTTCATTTTGTAATTTATTTACAAGTTTATCCGTTAGGGCGATTTGAACAAGGTTTTGATTTTCTAAATCAAATCGAATATTTTTACGGGAACCCCTTAAGTCAACCTCTATTTCAGGTTCATCGTTTATTTCATTATTTACAGAACCCCTATTTGATTATATTCAGTTTCGTCATCACTAATGATGATTTCTATTTTTTTAATTTTAGCAGGGATACACGACACGATTTTATCAGCAGGTCTTTTTAATTTTTTATTATTTTTAATAACAGTTGTATTATTGTTTATGTTTTTAGTAATCTTTGTATTATTTGTGTTATTATTATTATTAATAACATTTTTCGCATTAATCATTTGAAATAATGCCTTTTTATTAATTTTAAATTGATTTAAATGGCTAGAGTGTTTCTTATAAAACTCTAGATATTCAATGTCTTGGGCGGTATCGCATTTAGGGCAAATAAAAAAGTCGATGCCATAGAATCTATGACCATAGTAACTTTCCATAGTCGTATGGCATTTCGAGTTATGACCAATTCCAGATTGGCAATAGTTTTTATACAATGGACCTGATAAATATGTAATTATTATCAAATGTTTATTATTATTTAAATCATATAAGAATCAAATAATAATATATAAATGATGATAATTATTAACTATGTAAATATTTTAATAAAATTAATATTTCAATTCGTATTATAAATCCGATATTTCTATTATAAATCACATGTTTGAATAACATTTCGTAAAATAATTTATAAAAATTAATATTCTTATTATAAATCACATATTTCTATTCATATTATAAATCAAATATTTCAAATCATATTTCTATTTCAAATCAAATATTCCTATTCTTATTATAAATCAGATATTTCTATTCATATTATAAATCAAATATTTCAAATCACATTTCTATTACAAAATAAATCACATGTTTGAATAACATCCCGTAAAATAATTTATAAAAATTAATATTCGTATTATAAATCATATATTTCTATTATAAAAATAAATCACATATTTCTATTATAAAAATAAATCACATATTCCTATTCTTATTATAAATCAGATATTTCTATTCATATTATAAATCAAATATTTCAAATCACATTTCTATTACAAAATAAATCACATGTTTGAATAACATCCCGTAAAATAATTTATAAAAATTAATATTCGTATTATAAATCATATATTTCTATTATAAAAATAAATCACATATTTCTATTATAAAAATAAATCACATATTCCTATTCTTATTATAAATCAGATATTTCTATTCATATTATAAATCAAATAAATCACATATTTCTATTATAAAATAAATCACATGTTTGAATAACATCCGTAAAATAATTTATAAAAATTAATATTCGTATTATAAATCATATATTTCTATTATAAAAATAAATCATATATTTCTATTATAAAAATAAATCACATGTTTGAATAACATCTCGTAAAATAATTTATAAAAATTAATATTTCTATTATAAATCAGATATTCTTATTATAAATCAAATATTTCAAATCATATTTCTATTATGAAATAAATCACATGTTTGAATAACATCTCGTAAAATAATTTATAAAAATTAATATTTCTATTATAAATCAGATATTCTTATTATAAATCAAATATTTCAAATCATATTTCTATTTCAACTCAGATATTTCTATTCTTATTATAAATTGATAATATTTAAAGTATTATATTATAATACTTTACATAATATTAACTTATACTCATTAAAAATATTTATAATCTTATAAATTTAGGATAAATTATACTCATAAAAAATATTAAAAAATAATAAAAATCTTATATTTTTTATATGAAATCACATCATCTTCACCAGAAACGGGGGCATCATCAATAAATGTTTCATCTTCACAGAAATGGGGGCATTATCAATACATGTTTCATCTTCCCCAGAAACGGGGGCATTATCAATACATGTTTCATCTTCCCCAGAAACGGGGGCATCATCAATAAATGTTTCGTCCAAATCTACTAAAATGGTTTTTAAAAAATAAAATATACATTAAAATTTACCATCTTCGATAATCATAATATCATCTTCTCTATCACTAATAATAATTGTATCGTCGATTACAATAACTTCTTGAACATTCTCTAAAATTATATTAAAATAAATAATAATAAAATTTAAAATTACCGTTTTCAAATTCGTTAACACCGTCAATTTCATTTTGGATTTCGGTTATATTAAACAAATCTAGAAAATATAATAATAAAATTAAAAATTAAAATAAAAATTCTTACCAGTTTTATTCATCAAAAGTGTTCTTAAAATATTATTGTTTGGCATTTTGGCGCGAAAGTTTTGAAATTAGAAAATTTTGAAATAATTGTGACAACTTTGGAAATTGTCAATGTTTATAAAGAGAATAATATTTTCAGGATTTAGCCAATCAAATTTTAGCAATACACACATATAGGTGAGAGATTTTTACGAATGCAGTCTATACCGTGTAGGCATGCGTTCTTTGTAAATCACATACCAACAAAAGTATGTATGTGTTTTCTTTATTCAGTATTGAGTGTGTATGAATGCAGTCATGCACTTATCATGCATTGTCTTTGTGATCATGCATTAGTTTATTAACATTAATTAAACACATAATAATAATATTTATAATAATAATAATAATAAAAATAATAATAATAATAATAATAATTAAAAAATATTAATAATAACACTATTAATAGTTAAAAAATATTAATAGTTAAAACATGACAATAATAATAAAACATAACAATAACAATAAAACATTTATTAAACATTTATTAAACATCAAATCGCTTGGATAATAACCAAGCTAAACAATGTTGACCACATGTTAAGGTCCATGGTTGTTGATGCATAGTTTTATTATACACAATAGGTTTACCCCATTGTTTGCAGTTTCGAAACCATTAAAGCCGGATAATAGAAACCCATATGATCAAATACAAATATCTTGCTAGGTTTCATATATTTTGCTAACCAATGTTCTCCACCGAGATCAGATGATTGAGTATTGACGATTATGGCTTGATTATTACGTAAATATGGAATTTTATCAAGAGGAAAAACCCCTAAAAATTCATGTCCTAGTATTTGTTTTCCAATTCGATAGACCTGAACAGAACTACATCAATAATAATAATACATTTAAAAACTTACTCTATGACAAATTATCATAAATTATCTATACATTTATACCAACATTTTCAAACCAACAATGTTCGTTCAAACCAATACTGTTCTGTTTGCAGTTATTTGAACCTCATTTTCAAATACTCCATATATTACAACATGTACCGGTTCAGTTTTAGCTTTAGCAAACTTTATATCTAATCGTAAGTTACCACTTTGAGGTACTTGACTCTGATTTAAATCAAAATCAGGGGCCAAAACAAATGTGAAAAATGGATATTTGCTTTTAAAATATTCAAGAGTTATACCACAATTAAGGTTTTTATTCAAATAACCCATATTTCTCACTATGCTCTGCATATATGTAGCACAATAATTATCATTATCGAAATCTTGAGTATATGTTTCTCTATAATCACTATTTTTCGATAAAGTTAGCGATGTTACTCCAAAACTTTTGAAAATTGAGCTCGATGTTAAGTATGATCCATTATATTGAGATTCACTTTGAAATGTTACCAATATAAAGTTGGGCATTCTTCTATCTCCAAATATTTGTTCCTTATAGAAAGAAACTGAACCTTTATCAATAGCAAATTGAACAATTTCCTTTGTTTTCAATGGATATATTGCATGCTTAGAATTAAGCCCCAGTTGATGACCGGCTAATACAGAGGGCTCAACACGAACTCTTCTGACCAGTAATTTGCATCAACTAATTGAAGAATTGGTGCTGTGGTAGCACTTGTTAATGATAATGCAGAATCAGATCTTTTCAATCTAATGTGTACATTAACACCTGGGAGTAAAAATTTCGGTTGATCCATAAAATCGAGTTGTAATGATGAGCACATGGTAAATAATTTCGAGCCTTTAATCCACGTTTTCCTATCGTCATCACTACCATAACCCATAGGAGTTAAACATGTATTTTTAGTATCGCTATTGTAATTTATAATAGTTTCTATTAGAGCTTTGTGAATATATGTACTGTTACCACCCTCAATCTTGATATTATTAAATCCGAGAACTGCATCTTTAAAAAGTGTATGAAACAAGAAATTGTTTGGTATTATATCACTAGGTTCACCCAACGGTTTTCTATCTTTATCTAAAACTTTGATCTGAACAGTAAACAATGTATCGTTCAAATCTAGATATTCAGTTTGGGAACCATTAATATAAAATTCAATATCAGTTCTACTATCCATAATAGAATTCATCGGGAATACATCTTCAAAAGCCCCCATTTCAATTACTTCTTGGGGAGATGGTCTATCAAATAAACACAATTCAGATTTACCGCAAATCATTTTTGAAATATAGTTCCATGTCCTTTCATTCGTTTTTTTATATGTTTATGATGTCTTTTACCTTTTTGAGCCGGTGCTGGTGGAGGTTCTTGTTTTTGAAACATACCTGCAACACTAGATAGAACTTTCCTTAACTCGGATAATGCATTTGATTTCAGCGATGGTAATATTTTCTGCTAATTCATTATCACATCTTTAGCAGTTTTCATACCAAAACTACCAAGGCGTTTAAGAATAGCAAGTGCAAATCTACCAATTGTTCTCAACCATCCTGATCCATACTGTTTACCAATAAAATATGATAATTCGCCACCACTTTGGCTACCTCTATACATACTAATAATATCGTTATTGGCCATCTAATTTACGAAAATGTAATGTCAAATGAGTTTTTGTATGTTTACTAAATTCAATAAATTTACCGCTATCATCACGAATATTTATTTCTATATTGTTTATACAAGATGTTGATACCGGTAAGTACATGGGATTATCGATATTTATATTGACAACTTCATCCTGGTCATGTTTATCAACCCAAACAGATTTCAATAGAGGAACCAAAGAATCACCAACAATTATAGGATCGATGATGTTAGTATATATGAACATTTGCCTATGAAGTTTTATTATTTTTGGTTTGCGTACACCAAAAGCACTTGCCCTATATGTTTGCTTATCTAATCCCAATGTATTAGCCAAATTTTTATCAAATGTAACTTTATAAATGTTATTATTCAGACTGAATTTACATATTCCATCTTTAACAAATTCAATAGTTTTAAATATATGTAAACAATTGAATGAAATATATTTATGTAATTCTTCAATGTTTCAATATATAATTCATTAGTAAATGTAAATGTATCTTCCACCTCATTAATATATGATACAGATATTTTGATGTTTTCGATTGTTACACTTTTCTCATCAAATGTTTTGAAACGTATTAGGTATTCAGTACCAGGAACAACAATGCTAAGCTTATCACAACCCATTCGCTTGGCATCCTCAATACTTTCAAACTTTATTGTAAATGGACTATAATCACAACTAACATTCAATCCATCTTTGAAAAACATGCCACAATTTTCATCTAAAATTTGATTCGGAATATGACAATATCGTTCAAAATTATTGATTGAGAAAATACCACTACATGTTTTGGGTACACGTTTCTTGTAACCGATTTTACAATGACTATAAAATGGGAATGTATTGTACACAAATGTAAAGTCTTGCAAAGCAACTTCCAAATTTCCATGTAAATAAATAGGATTTTGAAGATCAACCATAAATTTACTTGCTTGATTTTCCGGATGGATTAGTGGGCGGTAAAATTGTATAGAAACTCATTTTACTAGGTCTTTTGATGATATTCATGAGGGTTTTTGATATCCATGCCATTTAACATAGTATTGACATAGTATTGACACACCTATTGTTAGTATTGGTGAAGCAGATATTTTACTAATTCTAACGTGATCACCAACTTTATATTTTGGTTTTGTAATAGCAACTGTTTTAGACCGTACTGATTTAGCTAATATTTTCGAGCTGATATCTACGGGTCTCAAACCATTCAGACCTCGATGTGATGAATTATTATAACTAACAAGTATTTTCGGTAATACATTTACCCATATTTTATTACCTTGATGCACGAAATATTTCTTCAATTTATCCCTCAATGTCCGGTTAAATCTTTCAACATGTGCGGCTTTGTATTGAGAATGTACAGAATAATGATTTATTTTGAGACGATCCAGGATTTGCTTAACTTTACTATTGTAAAACTCCTTGCCTATAATAATAATAATAATAATAATAATAATAATATTAATACCTAAATCGGTTTGCAAATTGTCCCGATGCCCATTTTTAAACATTGAGTTAATTGCTTTAGAAATTTCCTCTGCAGATTTTGTCTTTGTTGGTACACCGCGAGCAAAACGACTGAAAACATCAATACACGGTAAAATATATTTATAACCCTTGTTAATCTTTGCATACGGTATCATCTCCATCAAATCCATTTGCCTATAAATCATTAATACCGAATGTCTTATAAGCTCTTGTTGGAAATCTTTTCAGCATTGGTTTGTTTAAACTGTACGCAAGCTGATCTGACAACCACTTTTGCGTTTCCTTTTTCGACTTTGGGACTCTTTTTTTTAACTTTGCCACTCCACCGAAACCTGTTTCGTCTTCTGGGTTCGTCCAAATCTTCTCCATTACAACACGATGATTTAAATTTTAATTTAACATTAGGTAATGATTGACCCATCGTTTATTGTGATAATAATGATAATGCTAATAGTAACATTGCTCCGATAAAACCACCTTGTTGTTTATATATGATTTTTCTCATTTGCTGACGATTTTTATTATTTACTAGTGATAACAAAGGCTTACGATGTTTATTCAATACTAGTGTTTTAGAATTACTGATTTTAATTTTACCTCTGACTACTTTTAATAGAATTTTGAGTAGATCATCGACAACAAAAGTTGGAAATGATTGTAAAATAGACATTCTTTTCATACTCGAAGCCTTTAATAATGCATTAAAATATGGGAAACTCTTATGATTTTTTACAATTTTAACTTTTTTCTTACTCTTTTTAATAATGTTTTTCGAAATAAGATTCATTGCAGGGTAATTCTCGGTTAATAGTTTTTTAGATTGTTAAGCATAGATTTCATAAATATTTTTACATGTTAAAGTATTCAACTTGGTTTATATACCATGGCACCTTCTTTATTGAAAATATTGGTTTTTACCTGTAAATCATCGTTGCATTGTTGTGTGCAATCAAGAAATATATATCCATGTGGTGATTTTGCAGCATCTTGAAATGCACTGATGAGAAAATTACGATTATTAGGGTATGCTTGTCGAGTAAGAAAATCAATAACTGTTGCCTCTCTAGGATTCTTGAAAATAACTAAATATTGAACATTTAAATTCCTTGTTCGGTATGCGCCACCTTGATGAAATAGATTTTGAGTAATAAAGATCACAGTAACACCAACATGTCTACTGATTTTTGTGAATAAATTATTAAAATCCTTTTCTTTATTAGCTTCCTGATACAAATCATCAATAATGATGACATCACCTTTCCTTAAACGACTTGACCAGTTTTTATCGAAACCCTTTACTATTTTCATGTTTTTCAATTTACAGAAATTATCTTGAGATAATCCATGTTCTTCATCTGCACCCTATGCCAATAAATCTTATTGAATTTTGTTTGAAATAAATTAGATTTCAGTAATTTACACACAAATATAGTTTTACCACTACCAATTGGGCCGACGATTTGATATACAGCATCATTTCTTAATTTCATTATTAATTTGTATAATTATAGGTTTTTGTTTATATTATATGATTTAATGAACTCTTCCTAAAAATCATATATATAGCTTAATATTTCTTTATTATTTAATTATGTTATCAAATATAAATTATAAAGGAACTTTCGATGTATCAAAAATGACATTTCCGATTGGTAAACCCCAGCAAATTGTAAATAGGAGTGGAAAATATCCTATAATATTTTTCAAATCCGGCAAATGCAGAATCATGGGATGCAAGAAACCTTTAGATGTCAATAAATTACAATATAGAATAAAGGAAATTAAAATACAGTCAATTACGGTTACCATGGATATGGGACAATCTATCAATCTATACAACATGTCAACAAAATGTCTTTGTATGTTCGAGCAGAATTATTTCCTGCACTGAGGCTTTTAAAATACAACCCAATGTGTGTTAACGTGTTTGCCAGTGGCAAAATAGTCATATTAGGGTTGCGAAATCTAGAGTACAAACATATTGTTACAGACATACAAAATGAAATCACCGGATTGGTCGATATCTGATTGGCTAACTTGCTTATTCATTATTTTACAGTTTTAAAATATTATGCCAAAGAAAAATATCGCTGAATACGGTAAATTTATTATTTTTATTTCATTTTTTATATTTTATTTAGACAAATATGACCCAATGATAATCGATCGTATTATTTATTATTATCCTCAAATAAAGGAGATTTTGAAGAATCAAGAGCCGTCAATGCATCAACAGCTAATATTTAATGAAACAAGAATCGAGATTTCCGATCTGATTAAGCAAGCTCTTTGGGATAACAAAATCAACCGCACGGCCAAGGAAATGTAAACGGAATACCCCCTGTATTCTGGGTTGCAGTTGCTGCGATTTCTGGTTCCAGCGATATGTTGAGTGGAATATTACAAACTCAATAAGAAACTTGCAAAAAATGAGACTTTTAAGAAAATAAATGTTTTGTATTTTATTTTTGTTTTGTTTTGTTTTGATAGTAATAGTTCTATTTTTATGGTGGTAACAATAATAAATGTTTGGTATTTTATTTTTGTTTTGGTAGTACTAGTTTCTTCACGAGTCAATATACCAGATATTATGATGCATTTACAGAAATAGCTTTCAAAGAACAGAAAAACTGGTATATAACAATAACAATCCAAGGGTATAAATCTGATCAAAATGATGTGCTTTCTCCAATCTGGAAAATTGTTACTGCTAGACTTTCACAATTATTTTAATGTATAGTGTTTAGTGTTTAATAAATGTATTAATGTTTACTTTGTTATTCTATAAACAAAATTATAATAACCGGTATAAAAATTAGAGATATGTTGACTCTAGTTGAAGCATTGAGTAAAGAAGATTCATGTTGTGATTCTGGATGTCAGAGTGATGATACTGAAATTGTTAATGATGGAGAAATTAATAATGAAATTATTAATATTCTGAAGAAATTATTGATGATACACTTATTAATGATGAAGAAAATAATAATGATACTGAAGATACTACCGAAATTATTAAAGATGAGCCTACCGAATTTAAGAATTGTATTGACCATGTTATAGAAAATATTATGATAGAATATTGTGGTGATGAAGAATGTTCATGTAATAATCAATAAATCTTTAAAAATGTAGTTTTTTATTAATAATAATAATAACAAAGAAATATTTATTAAAATCTATGATAAACTTTATTACATAAATATAAAACAGATGCTCCAGTTAATAACTTTAATAAAAATTTGCAATTTTCGATATAAATATCAGAGCGTTTGGCTTCTGTGGCAACTTGAATAATCGCTGTCCATCCACCGTTTGTTTCTACCCACGGATCAATTTTTGTTTCTATCACCTAAATAATGATAAATTAATAACAATATAAAGTAATTTACCTCTATAGACCATTGGAAATAATTTTCATAGTCAGAGCCATATTTTAATATCATGTGTTTCATATACATTAATCCTACTATTATTCGCATCCATTTATTATTTTCATCAAACATGTAACTAAATATCGATTGGAATGACTTCTTTCTCTCCAATGTTGGCAAATTGAGAATTTTTTCATAATCAAATGGGATGTCTTCAACGATTTTCTCGGTACGGATTACCGTGGATTTTAATGTTTTTAATGATATCATCTTTTTCTCTATTATTAGAGACCAGCTCATTCGACAAAGTTATAAAAATTTAGTTTCTGGCATTTTATCAAATTATTTGAAAGTGTAAGCTTATTTATACTATATTCGACCAATCAGAATCATGCAATACTAAGAAAATATGTAAAAATATATAATGGAAATGGTAATGATGATTTGTTGGCACTGTTGACTTCTTTCAATTTTTTGTCACCAATGTCAACTGGTTGTTGTAATTTCATTATACGATTGAACTGATCAGTTGTTTTATTAGTATAAAATTTTATACTATATTGTACTTGATTCAACATTTTTTCATTAAGTTTACGATTTTCTTTCAATTCTAATATTGATTTTCTTAATTCATTTTTGATAATACCAATGGTCTTATTTAGATATAGAATATCATCATATAATTCGTTTTTAGCTCTTTTTAAACTCTCATATGTATGTTCAAATCGGAATTCTAAATTACTCATTCTTTCAGATAATCTTTTGAGTGGAGTTTTCAAATATCTAGGCCTATCTATCATATACAAAATATCCATCAATGCCGCTGTACTAGGACATACACATCTTGTTGAATTTTTAACTTGAACGGTTACAACAATTGAGTTGACCATATTAAAAAATAATATTATTATTAAAATTTCTTTAATCATTTTCAAATCTATATAAATTAATATTTATTATTTATAGTAAAATGTTTGTGTGTGTTTAACTTCTCATTGGTCTAAATTAGTATAAAAGTAATTGTTATTTCAATTTTTATCATTATAATGGCTGTACCAAGCGCAGTTCAATCTATGAATGAAATTAAACATTATGGTAATTAATAATTACTAATATTATTATTATTATTAACTATTTGGTAGATGATTTTTTTTAAGTTATTAAAGAACGTCTGGAATTCTATTATCCAGAAATACAGGAAATATTGAAGAATAAACCAAAATCTATAATTCCAGATTTAGTCTTTAATTATACTTCAATATGGATATTTACCGTAATCAACGAGTTCCTATGGGATGTCAAGCAAAACAAATTGGTAAAATATATGGAACCTGAATATCCATGTGATGATGGATGTCATTGCTGTGCGGCCCGATATCGAAAGTATGTGTAATGGGCTTTGAATAAAGCTCTTCGACAATATTATTATAGTAGAATTATTTATTTATAATATAAGTTTTTATGTATATGTCTTGTTTTTTTTATTATATAATAATAATTATAATAATAATAGTATTAATAATAATAATATTAATAAAAATAATAATAAAAATAAAATAATATTACAAAATATATACTACTTATAAAAAAATAAGTAATAAATTAAAATTAAAAAATGTTTAAAAATAATATGACCTTGAGAAATTTTGAATGAACTTTAAAAAATTTGATGAGTCATCCAATGACCTTGCCCTACTTTTGAATGACCTTGAACTTTTTATGATAAGTCATGGTCTTTGTTTAAATGACCTTGAGGAAATTTGATGAGTCATCCAATGATTTTGAGAAATATTGATGAGTCATGGTCTTTGTTTAAATGACCTTGAAAATTTGATGAGTCATCCAATGACTTTAATGAGTCATTGTCTTTGTTCTAAAAAATTTGTACTTTTAAACTTAGAAAAAAATTTTGCCGGGGGGTATGTGAACTAGATGGCCGGTATCCCACTACTTGCGGGTTAATCGACTTGCCATGCGAGAAAAGTGAAAAATAAAAACGCCATAAGGAGAACCCATTCTTCCCTATTAAATCATTAAAAATTAAATGGATGATTTTGCCTAATGTCTATTCTCTTAAAGGAATTCGATGGTGGATACTATACCAGAAATCGCCAGAGTTGAAGAGTCTCCGAAGGGAAAAACGGAACCTGCACCAGCAATGCCTCAAATTAAGTCATGAGTTACAACGGATTAGAGCCACTAGAGTAAAACGGCTCTATCAAAAAATAGACGCGGCCCAAAAAGTACTACTATTTGGTATTATTATTGTTGTAAATATTGTTATGAGTATTACTATTATTATTATCGATAAATAATCAATACCTACATTTAATAAGGGAAAAATAAATTACAAATTATTGCGAAAAGAATTAAGATTCATAACCATATATTTAATAAAAACTGTAATAATAAGAAAAAACTACTATTGCAAAAATTCGAACATAAATAAAATTGCCGAGTTGCTGAGGTGTTGGTGTAACTGAGTCTGAAAGATTTATAAATTAAAATTAAATAGACCAGTTATAAATTAACAAACCAACCTAGTAGTAAATACGGATACCTGAAGGAACCTTCTAGGAGGACTCGATTTTTCAGGAGAACCTAAAAAATGAAAAAATACTAGTTAAAAGTATCTAAAAATCGATACTTACTTTAATTAGAAAAATTGCGAAATGTTTATTCCTTTGCCACTGCAATAAGTGGCAAGCAAAATGGAATAAATTTAGATAATAAGATATATAATTGAATACCTCCCAAACCATTGACTTTTAAGGGTTAAAATGAATACAGGTAATTTAAAATGGGAAGTTCTTACTTATAGTAAGGTTAATCGTGGTAAATGAGTAAAAATTTTATAAAGTACTAAATAGTAATTTAAAGTAAATAATTTTAATAAATTAAATTTTTAAAGCTAAATAATAAATCTTGTTAGGAAAATTTGAAATAAATTTTAATATTTTAGGAAATAAAAATTATTAATATGATTATTATTATTGTAGATAATATACTGATAGTTATTATAAAAATAGTCATTATGGTTATTGTCAATGTTAATTGTTGATAAATATTAATACTATATTTAAATAATTAAAAAAATTTGGCAACGATTTAATTAAAAGATAACGCCAATAAAAAACCTTTCGTACGATATATTTCGATAGCACAGCTATCATCTTCAGGTACTCAAAACCAACTAAAAATATTATGAATTAACATTTAATTTAAACAAATTATTTTTTATTAATTTAATTTTTTAATAAATAAATATGTTTAAAAATATATTTTAAATTAATTTTAAATTTTAAATTTTTTTACTTATATTCTAATTTTTAAAAATTAATGTTATTTAAAATTTTCAATTATTTTAATAATATTAAAAATTGGATTGTGTTCTGATCTCGTTTATCAATTTACATGTAATGGGTGTAATGCCACGTACATTGGAGAGACTTCCCGTCATCTCTGTACTCGAGTTCTAGAGCATTGTCGATTGAAGGGTTTGACCAATATTAGTGAACACAATAGAGGCTGTAAAAGTGATATAGGAATGTCTGATTTTAAAATTAGAATATAAGTAAAAAAATTTAAAATTTAAAATTAATTTAAAATATATTTTTAAAAATATTTATTTATTAAAAAAATTAAATTAATAAAAAATAATTTGTTTAAATTAAATGTTAATTCATAATATTTTTAGTTGGTTTTGAGTACCTGAAGATGATAGCTGTGCTATCGAAATATATCGTACGAAAGGTTTTTTATTGGCGTTATCTTTTAATACTATATTTGTCCTTATTATTATTTATTGGGAAAATTATTATCCTTATTATTATTACTATTGTCATGGGTATTGTTATTAATGGTTATCAGTGTGATGATATGGCTTTTATGATTATTAGATAACTGCTACAGTTTTCATCGTAACTTTTCTTCATTCAATGGCCCAACGTAATTCGCCATCGCATACTGTGCTCACTGCACCCATAACGTCAAAACGAGGACAATAAACAATACAGAGGGCCACTCCCGGGTGATTTGATGTGTGGGGTTTATAGTTGGTGTAACCTTGACCCCAAATATAATTATTCTCGCCCCCAATGGTTACCCGTTGCCAAGCAACGTTGGTAATGTAACTACTGATTATGAGATCGCCAAAGGTGAGTGGCATGAAGGAACTGCTAAGGTCCGATCTCATAGCGGGTTCATCGCACTACCGATAGAAGGCATGTGTACGATTTCTTAATCCGGCCCCTTTTTCGTCATGTTCGTCACATTTAATCAGGTACCTTTCATTCTCAATAAATTATTTATTGAATTAGTTTTGTATCTGTTCAGTGAGTTTCAATGATCGGAGCTTTGCGCGTTCCATTTTCCCGGGACGACGTTGAACTGGCTTCACGTCCGGTTTGATTGTTTCGGTCGCTGCTCGATAAGCCAACTGCGCTGTCGCGAAAACTAGGGGATGTGACGGCATTTCCTTCCTGGCAAGCCGATAGCGCCACTTCCAGACCGCAAATCTGGGTTTTCAGAGGTTGTCCGAGTCGTTTTTCCTCGGCCCATCCGCGTTGCTCTGCCGTTACACTTTGATAAGATACTTATTTTAGCAGGTTACACCCAGGTTGATTAAACCTGCTGAATCTCTCGGGTCATTTGGATTAACTATCGATGAAGTTCTGCATTCTCCTTGCGTGCTTTTTCGAGGGCGGTGCTCAAAATTTGGTAAGGATCCATCTCTACAACAAGGCAGATCATTATGGAGTTTATTTTATTTAATGAAAAATCATTAATGGAATATTTATAATGAATTTCTACTACGCTACTCTGGTTAGATGAATCCTTCGCTATCTTAGGTAATTAATATATGAACAAATGATTTATTATTGCTTCTTGTAATTCATTGTTGTTTTCAGATAAATTATTCACCACATTTTTGAGACTATTATTTTACATGAAGCATTAAAGTGTTGGGCCAGAACACAAACGGCCTTGTAAATGTTTAAATGAATCGGTAACACTCACGCAAATATAACATGCAGATTTAAATTCAAACCTATTAAAACACCAATTAACCCTATCAAAATATGAGAAAAAAGACAATTACATATAAAATAATAAACATAAAAATAAATTAAAATAATAACAAAAGACAACAAGATCCGCACGATATAAATATAAACATAACACGAAAACCTAACAAATTTGACCGAAATTTGATAATTTAACAAAAAATGTGAAATTTCATGAAAATGAAATAAAATTCAAAGAATTTGAATTAGAAATAATTCAATAAAAATTTTAAAAGAAAAATTATCAAATAAATTGTAAAATAATAAAAATTAAGATTAGAATACACTAGAAAATTCCAAGGTCGAATTTTGTTTTACTACATCAAAAAGAACACGCAAGGTTAGGGCCAGAAAAATAAGTATATATACCGATTCATTTTCACATAATTTTTAATCGTTTTTGAAAATCATTAAATTAGTTTTTTGAAAATCTATGTAAGTGAGAGTTTTATTTGAAAGCTCTCTCCACGTCGCATCCTCGCAACCTCGATAGAGCTCTGCTTGGGTGTCGGCGTGGGGAGAGTGATATTTTTATGATATTTTATGGATGCTTGGATCAGTTAATTTTTACTATTATTTTAATAAATTATTCTTAATTCATAAATTGTTTTTATTATTTGTCGAAATTTTTCTGGCCCACAGCCAAAGACACATCACAAGTTAGTAAAATCAACATATCATTCGAATTCGTGTAAGTGTGTGGAATATCGCCAATAATTCGTGTCCGTGAAGGTCCGGCGTGCGGAACTGGAACGTCAATATTATCCCGTATAGAAGAAAGGAGATAAGGAAGCGGTCTTTTGGCTACTTCCTCGTATCTCAGTTTCTTTAAATTCGACCTAAATTATTTTACATACGGCTCAAAATCACCACACGAGTAGTCCAGTGGGCACTCATTAATTATAATATGAACACAGTGCGCCTAAGGTCAATTAAGGGAAGGTAACGGAGAACTATAAAATGTAATCGTTGTTATAACTCTTAAAAAATCAACTATAGATTCAACTATTACTATAAATTCAACATAGTCACGAATTTTAAACGATAGATAATAATTTAGAATGATCCTAAATATTAAGCGGTTATCATGAGCATATAAATAATAACTTCAAGTAAGGTTATAAATTTAAATAAAGTCGTAGATTCAAAATAGTCGTTATAAACTTAATCATGAACGAAAATTGTTAGAGAATTCATTATAAATTCTCATTGCTATGGTTAACCTAGATAGTCAAAAACTCATTTAAACATAAAAGAATAAGAGTAGTTAGATATTTCAAATCCCTCGATGAGAATCAACATTACTACCCAAGTAAAGGTAGATTAAATAGTCACGGCTACCACGAGATTTAGCATGATAATGTAATTACTATAAAACCACCGAAGCGGGGGTATTAAATCAAACCAGAGTTCAATTATAATAAACTACAAAGGTCTCAACCTCATGTTTAGGAATATAATAAGACCCACAAAAATTTATGCTGCCAACTTTAACCGGGATTAGGAAAGTTAATCGACCGAGACCCCACTAATGTCATAAATAAAGTCAGACGTAACGTTATATTACGAAGTAGTGGAATCCGAGCACGATACAACAAAACGAATATTGAAATACAGCCATAGTCCTTTATGGAGTTCACCGTTCACCATAACTCATCCATTAAAGATTTAACAACTAATAATACTTCCACAAAAAATTTTTTAAACAACAAAACAAGTAGAGAATTCGCACCCGTGAGGATTCCATGCCCAGATCCAGGAGATAAATCTATAATGTATTTTACCAAAAAAAATGAAATTAATAACCCCAAATTACAGTAGGGCGAATCGGTTTTGTCTTCACTCTCTCCATTCGTGTTCTAAATCCAACAAGATCTTCTCGATGCCATTAGATAACTAGAGGCCCACGTGCCCAAAAGACGATGAGACCTCACGACAATAAACCCAATCCCATATTCCCCGACTCAAGACTCGTCTAAGTTATAATTATGTGGATACTAAACATAAATTAAACCGGAAGACATGGATGCCAAAATCTGTACGAGAGATTTTCAAACGATAGTTTTCATATAGAATAAACGTGGATTTCAGTAACCTTTGAATCTGACCTACCACCTAAAATACCAACAATTAAGCCGATCATAAATGACGAACCAGAACTACCGCTTGATACGATGAGTCCACCAAAGTTTGCGGATAGTAAAGAATAATTCTCTTTCCCAACGATGCTTAAACAAGTTAAGTCCCTGAAAGAATAAACAATTGAAAAATTATAGAATTTAATCCGCAAATAATACTTAAAGTCTAATTAGAACAAATCGTCAGCGAGCCTGAAACTATAGAAGTGATTAAAGAAAGTAGAATCAGAAAAATTACAGACTTACTAAATACATCTGCTATGACGTAATCTCGGTATGGATCAATAACCTCTCATGTTGACATTCATGTTAAGATATATCGATAATGTTGTTTATTCGTGTGCATGCACAGATGACAAATCCGACACAGATAGGGGTAGACGAAATTTCCCTGCCCTACGCACACAAACCGGTATAAGAATTACCGATCGATCCACACTAATAGAAAATTTTAGAATCTTAAAAATGAATAGCCACCAGAATCCACTTAATGAGGATATGATAGACCGAATCCCAGACGATGACGTGGTCCCGAACCCAAGGTCCCGCCCGACAAGTAAAAACTTTTTTTCTCATAATTTATTATTAATGATTCCGAGCCATAACTAAGGGTACCGCAGCACAGACCCCGTCATGATCCCAGTGAATAGCAATACTAGCCAATCTTTGACAATAAATAGAATTATCCTGATTTCGTCGATAAAGTTTTCTTTCCAATTCAATTTTAGTACTTAGGTAACTAATCAAGCAATAAAATGGTTGGCCGGAAAACGGATTCACCTAGATAAGGAATGACTACAAATCGTTACGTTAATTTTGTGCAATAGATTACCAGTAACAGAGACAAACATTATGGGCAACAAATTAAGTTAACAATCATATTTGCATTTTAATTTTTTGTATTTTAATGTTATTGGGATTTCTTATTTAAATAAAAATTTCAGTTCATTCATGCTTCAGTTAAAAATCGGTAAGCTGTATAAAATTCGTTTCATATAAATAGCAATTATAAAAATCTCTAAATGTCTTAATTTACAAATAATTGCCCTGAATCCGTCAATGTGATTGTAGTAGCTTTCCACCCATTCGGTGATTTCAATAAATCTTTATGTACAAATTCTGAATATTTAAAATATATTTAACTATAAAATTATTATTTTCCGTTTTTGACGTTTCCGTCCTACGTTACACATAATTTTCGGAAATCTTTCATTATTTTCCAATTGTCAAAAGCAAAAAGAAAATGGAAAATTTATTAAATAAATTATAATCTACATACATTTCTACCTTTACCCTTTAGAACCAATGGAAGAGTTGAAAATGACAAGGCTCTTAAAATATCCTTAAATTGCAAATTTCGTTATTAAAAATGCCCGTAACAGATGACTCCCGTCCATTAATTTTTTCGTCTCTTTATGGGTTATAGTTGTTGATTGTAGCGAATGTGTATTCGTACTTTTTTTCCCCTCTTCAATAATAAATTTATTCAACTTATGTAGTTATTCATAACTTGGTGGTTATTTAAATAGATGCATATACCCTTTAATATAGAAACGAATTATTTCGTATGCTAGACATTAATTGAGGGGCAAATTGCTGATAATTTGTGAAAATCGGATGATGTTTTCTCATTAAACAAAAACTAGCGGGTAGAATTCCAAATGTATCTCGATTAAATAGTTTCAAATGTAAATTTTCGGTCATCTAAAAAATCCAAATCCCAAACTGACTAAAGAATAGCTGAAAATAGAGATCTCATATGAAATATATTTGGAAGTCGACCCTATAATTAAAGTCGCAAACTATGAAGATATTTATACAACGATTAGATCCGTCCAATAAAGTTCACGAAAAACCAAATTATCGAGAAGTTAGGGAGGGGCTTGAATTTTCCGCGAGTAACGGCGAATTTCGTCGACCTCAGAAGCAACAAATTCTAATGAGTTAGCTGATTTAAACAAAAATTCGTATGATCCTTCAGATAATCCATTACATTTATCTATTTGAAAGAAAGTATTTTTCGGACATCTGCACGCGATTAACGTTTCAATTCATTTCACCAGATAAATTTACAAATCACAGTATTAATTTAGATATGCCTTAAAAAATAAGATTATAAGTAGGTAAGCCCGTCGGATGAACTATCTACCCGTAGCTCCAAGCTGTGCTATAAGAAAACCTTAAGTATGAATACCCTGTGTCCCAACTCGACCTTAAAACAACGTCTTAATTACCTTGATAAAATGTGAACTACTTTGATAAAAATGTGACGAATTTATGTGTGTGATCTAATTGTAGAGGTATCAGAACCTTTCGTGTTTGTGTCCTCGCACATTGGCGACCAGTGGAGGCAAGCTTGGCGCCAAGTCGGGCGAGCGAGAGGCGACGAGGAGGCCCGACCAAGAGGACCCCAACAGACTATCTGGCAGTTGCTGGGAATAAACGAGAGACCGTCGATGCCGAACGAACAAATAAGCGGTCAGAATCCGGCCCAGGAAATTCGGGATCATGCCCGTTGCCTCCTCACACGCCTCGAGGAACATCAACGGTAGGTCGATTTACAGGTGGTCAGGGCCAGACAATACCTGGCCAATGTAGAAGACGACATCGCGGCCGGAAGGATCGCGGATCTCTATAACGACATGTCGCCGACCAGCTCCAGACCTGTTCGTATACCCTGGCTACTCAGCTGAGGAAAGGGTGAAAAAATTCTTCGAAGAGCCCTGACCTCGCTGATCTATGGAATACAGACCTCCTAGTTTTGTTATAAACATTTTTATATAATAGATAATTGTTATTTGAGATTGGTTTAATTTTTTCTTGTTTGTTTCCTAGTATAATTTCGTAACTTATGTTTAAATTAACTGTACGCTTGGAAATTTTAGAGCTGTTAATAAAAAGTTTTAATGTTCATTATTCACAGAAATGGAACCCCTACAAATATTACGGACAGAACTGGCCCGTGCCCAACAAACCTTTATGACCAGATCATCCAGTTGACTCGTGAGATCCAGCAAACAAAAGCCACATGGGTGGATCCGAAGATCAAATCAATGCATCAAAGGCTTACCGCAGCCCAAAAGGGATGGGCAGACGAAAAACAGGTGAACCAAAGCCTCCGAACACAGATACAGGGGTTGGAGGTTGCCCTATCTGCCTGTCAAGAGGGGGCAGCCGTAACTTATCCCCTCGTCTTCGCCCCGGCTCAATTAGCCTATCGTGAGTCGGTGGCAACTCCAACAACCACAAAAACAATAACGAATAGTTATCGGCCTGGACGAAAGGAGCGGACTAGACGTCGAGCCGCTCGATTATTAAATAAGACCTGACGGAATTATAGAACGTGTTTATTTTGTAAATTAAATATGTTTAGGTTGTAAATAATATCTTTCTTGTTAGTTAAAACGATATCTACGAATATTTGATAAGAATATTTGATAAGTATCTAAAACCCCGCAACCAACACACAAAAACGCATCGTTACGATATGCAGCCGCTTGTTTTGTTTCTAAAATATCATTGCCGGATTCCTTTTATACTATGATGAACTCCAACAATAAAACCTACGATATACAGGGGACCCATCATCTAAAGTGAGCACAAGTCTTCTAACGACAGCTCGTTGGACCCAGTGATCGTCCGGGCAATTACAGCATTAGTAATAACGCTCACTTTTAGCGGACGATCCACCCACTCGAACACAGTTCCAACGTTGCTTAGCAATGGGTGCCGAGTGGTAGTAAGAAATATTTATATGGTGTTACCTGGGTAACCACCGAAAGATTAAAACAAACCACCATACCCAGAACCCACCAAAAGGAATATGAACTTTGGCGAAAATTTATTAAATTACGATGCAAAAATTGGTAACAAAACAAGTCCAGAATCTGTTGAAATCACAAAAGCCATCGAAAATCACATCAAAGTTCTCAAAAGCGATTATTTTGATTTAGTTACTGAAAATTGTTAGGAACTAGAAAAATTATTATTTAAATAAATTTTTACATGATAAATTTTAAAATTTTTTAATTATTAAAATTTTAATATTTTTTTAAAATATAGTTTTCTTTAAATTCAACAAAATGAAAAAATTTTAAAATTTATTAAAAAAAAAGTTATGAAATATAATTTTTGCAATTGTAAACTTTATACTTAAAATATTAATACCTGTTTTGTTCAATTTTAAAAAAATATTTTTTAATTTTAAAAACTACACATAAGAATACGAAATTTAATTTATTTAAGTTTACAAACTAAGATTTATGAATTTATTTTTCAAAAATTTGCTTTTATTTTTATTTGCATTTATTTAAGCTAACAAACAAATTTTCTTATCACAATTTCTTGAAGAATTTTTTATTTTTTCATATTTTATTTATATGATATTTCCATGTTTTTAAATAAACTCTAAGCCATTGGTTACCAACTAACAATTCTAAGGCTCCGTCTCTCAGAACAGACAGCAATCAATTACACACGAATTTTGTTGCAACAAGTTAAAAAAATTCATTAGAACTAGATCCAGAAAAAGTATCATATAAAAAAATTTAAAGACATTCAACAGCCATATGCAAGTCTCACATTAATTAAAAAAAATTTCTTCTAGCGAAACTCAGAACCAAAAGTTCGTTCCGGTCCAAGCTTTGTTCATAAAAAGTGAACCCTAAACCCAACCCAAATCCGGTTTTAAATCGGGTTTGGGTTTAATTTTTAAAAATTGATTCAAGAGGAATGAAACGCTTCTTCCAACAGGCTCTTCATCTCTCAGTTGACCTTTAACCATAGTGAGGTCCTAAATTTCTTAGGTGCTGATTTGTAATTACATATTCTAAAGCGTTAAAAATCATTTATTGAAAATGAACTTTTAAAAGCTTCCGTTAAAGAAAAAATCAATTATGGCAGTTCAGGCTAACATCAGCATAACCAAAAAATAAATATTATAAAATATTTTAATTGTTTAGGTAAACTTTGTGAAACCAAACCCGAAACATATGGTGAAAAACAAATAAACTGTAAAATAAATAACCCAAATAAATAAAACAAATATAAAATAATGAAAACCATAATTTTTAATATTGAATAATTTGTAAATATTTTTGAATGTTTTTAAATAATATTTTTAAATATTTAAAAATATTTAGAAATAACAAAAATATTTAATTTATGCCATTAATTCTCTTCTTCTCGGATTTTATTGATCTGTAAATTGTGATAAATTGATTTTCTGCTATTCACTGTCGTTTCAATCTTCCTGTTCTCTTGTCCTCGCGGCTGCAGGATACATTCAGAATTTACACCCATTCGGCCTCTACATCTGGCACTAGACTAATTATTCCTACTTATTTAATTAATCCTTATGTACGGATCGGGGTTGGATTGTGGTCAAGTCGCAAGCATATTCATGGTTCTTGCAGGGTATGGACTTCAGATGCACCTTGTGATCAAATCACTGCTCAACTCAATCGTTCCTGCTGATCTTTTGAATTGTCGTTAATTATTATGAATTTTTCTTCCAAACGTATTATGAGTTGTCTTTTATAATTAATATGCGAGATATTAAATGACTTTTTATTCTGATCAGGTGTGAGTGGCTGTAGGCCGGAAAAATTTCGGCATAATGCACTTTCATTCAAGTTTTATTTCAAATATAATTGGCATAATGCATCATCAAATTTCATTACAAACCTTTCCCTACGCCGACACCCAAACAGAGCTCATATGAGGTTGTTTGTGTGCGACGTGGAGAAAGTATCGTATATTCCTTCACTTAAATCAATATCGTAGAATGAGTGTTGCTAGAAAGATTCGTTCTGTAAGACGAGTGATCGAGTTTTTTATTACAAAAACTGATTAAAATTCTGTGAAAATGAATCGGTATATATACCTATTGTACGACCCAAATCTCGCGTGTTGAATTTGATGTGGTAAAACAAAATTTGACCTTGTGATTTTCTTGAATATTCTAATTCTAATTTTATTATTTTCGTGATTTTTTTTGACAATTTTATTTTTTGACTTTTAATTGAATTGTTTCCAATTCAAATTATTTAATTTTAGTACCAACTTTCGTGAACTTTCTTTTTTAGGTAAATTGTCAAATTTTGGTCAAATTTTCAAGTTCTCGTGTTATTTCTGCGTTTATTTCGTGCGGATCTTGTTGTACCTTGTTATTATTTTAATTTATTTTTATGTTTTCGTGGTTAATTGATGTTTTATGGGTCTGATTTTAAATCTACGTGTTGTGTTTGCGTGCTGTTACCGATTCATTCAAGCAAAATGGTGTGTTAACCCGACATTGGTAACACCGTAACGCGTTAACCCTGGGAACAATTTGCCGTGTTGGCCTATGGTCCTTGATTTTTATGGTGTCGTTTGCACATGTCCATTCGATTAGTAGTTGAACTTTATCTGTCGTTTTAGTTAATAACCACCAGGCCGATTTTAAAAATTTAGAAAGGACGTCGCCAGGCATCACGAAGAGGCGAGAAGCAGTTTGCTAGCAATTTCGACATTAGATGACGTTGTTCTACACTAAAACCTATTGCACCTTCGTGATTATTTACTTATACCTTAACTTTAATTATCAATAAATGTATTAAATTAGTTTCTTTCCATAAATTCACATTTTTGTAAGGCCATTGAAAGTAAGGTTAGAAGGGGACCTTAATGAGTAGGACAATAAACCTTCTATGGTAGTCAGTGAACTCAAGGAGGGTTAGGGCATTAGCAGTTCTTGTAGAGGAGCTCAACTTTTGCTAACCTTCCACCCATTAGTGCACAGTACCAACGTCACTTGTGAGTGGGGCCTATTGGTAATAATTATTATGCGCGTACTGAATGGGGTTTGTAACCGTTCCCTTGACACTCATATAAAATTCTTCCCCATAAGTACCCAGCACAGTTAAGGCAGTATCCCTTGGGTACCCCATCTTGACTCTAGCGTCAACTTTTAAATTCAAAAATAATTAACTAACTATATTTTAGTAATGGAACAAATTCAATGGGCGAGGACAATTTATGATAGCTACATTAAGCTACACCAAAACAATGTTGGACAGAACCCATGAATCATCCAGGAAAACTAGCAGATCCCAAATTACGTGAGAGTGGATGACAGAAAAATGAATAGAAAATCTGGAATTAAATTAGCTGAGGAAACAAATGCAACGCAAAAGGAAGAGTCCATGCTTCACATTATCAAAGGAAATGTAGAAATGATCGACGACAATCAGAAGATATGGTGGGAAATACATCAAGGTTCGTCATGGAAAATGCAGAAAAAAGCGATGACCAAAAGGTTGAGAGCAACAAATGAAAATGCACTGATTGTGTTCGAAACCATAATTAAAAACGAAGCTCAAGAAGTACCGCAGATGATATCGACACTACCTGTGAATGAAAAATTATTAGCAATCACTGAACAGATGCAATTTTTAAGAAAAGAAATGGATCAAGAGGAGATAAAAGAACCAATATCTTGTTCATCGATGCGGAATATGGGACATCAGAAAGCAAACAGATGGTACAGCTGTCTATTGCGATAATGAATTATTATGTCAAGACAATAAAGGATGTGTACCTAACTCCAAGAGGAAAATGGTGGCATATCAATTGGCAAATTCATGGAATAACGGAAGTTGCAAGTAGGAATCAATATGACCAGTATGCAATTATGAAGGAAGTTCAAGAATTAGTCGTTGGGAAAATATTAATTGGCCATGACCTTCATGCGAGATACAATATTTAAAACTTTGGATAGACCAGTTGCCTGGCATTCGAGATTGCTACAGCGCAAGCATTAGAAAAGGTTGGAATGTCCAAGAGAGGAGAATTTTTCAAACTGAAAACTGTTGTCCAGATATTTGGAGATCAAATGCAGGTGGGCATACACTCAGCCCTTGAAGATGTTAAGAACATAAGAAGAGTATATTTGCAAATTGAGAAACTGTGGATTGATGTCGAAATACCAAAAAAGTAACCGTCAAGGAAATACTCGTTGGAAGAATATCGGAAGCTTCACAACACCACTTCAACATCAATGACCAGAATTACGGAAGAAATTGACCTCACAGCAGCAGAGGATATGGAAATCGATGGTGAAATTCAAACTGTTCAATTGAAATGGGCAACAGAAGAGAGCATAAAAATAATTGAGGAGTCTGGGAATAATAATCAATGAACCGATTTATCGAATCCAACCAATATTCGAGCATGGGCCAAGTATCTCACGAAGGAATAGAAAAAGGAAAGCTTCATTGGATTCATTGGAGGTTGACAGTGGAGAAACAATCACAATAAATCAGCTTACATACCGAAAGAAAACTGTTATTCATTATAAATGTGAATCTAAAACTCTAAAACTTGAAATGAAATAAAAATTAATGTTAATTATATTATTTATTTATAAAATATTAATTTAATAAATCTTATTCTCTTGATTTATGTCGTCCCATACAAAAAAAATAAATAAGAAAAAGGCATGAACAATGACACAAAAGTATGTAAGACAAAGATTCTAAATATCAGGCAAAATTGTATACTTATTATCATTATTAGTATATTGGCATTATTATTATTGAGGCTATTAATTTTAATATTATTGTTGCTATTATCAGTTGAGTCTCAGATCTCGAACTTCGGGATATGAGACGCACAAGAAGAACCATTCCCCATGCCTGCAGCCTGGCGTAACCAATAGGAGGAGTGGAACATTTTAATATTTAACTTATATAACTCTTATAACTATAAAAAAAAAATAAAATCAACTCATATTTTATATATTTCATTAAAATAATTATTTTCATAACTTTTTTTGATTTTATTTAATGATTTTTTTATTTTTTTTCAGTCATTAATTATTTGAAATTGTGTTTCAATTCTATAATGAAGTCAATTTTAGCATTCAATATCGATAATTCAATTGCACCGAAATCGTGACAAAACATCTATAGAAAACAGAGATTGTGTTACAGTCTATGATTAATTATTAGACAAGCAAATTAACTTGAAATTCATTAAAAAATTTGAAGAGTTAGTTTTTTATTCCTAAAATTGACTTCATATCATTTAACATTTCCACATTGCCGTTTTCTGGATCAGTGTAAATTTGTAACAATAGTCTCCAGTTGTTTGAATCGAAACCCCAATGAAATGTGTTTGATACTTCATCTAATTTGTGAGTATGACCAACGAATTCAAATGTTTTGGAAAAGTTCTCACACGTTGCACATTTGATACATTTTGCATCAGAGGAATTATATAACACTGGATATAACACACCGCTTTGTTCTCCAAAACACGTGTGAACAACCTGAATCAATTCTTGTTGGTTAAGCTTTTGGTTAGTGTGCTATATTTTTGATTTGGTTGAAAAACATATTCGTAAAAGTGCTACTGAGTGTTTGTGCAAATAAGTCCACATCGAACAATTTGTTTTGGAAAAATTTCATTATCATGCAACATTTTGATTTGTTGATTATTGCATTGAAAGCAATTTATTCTCCAATCTGTAACAGCTTGATCTATTACATTGATATCGAATTCTGGTAAAGTGAATTTCATTGGCTGAATGTGATATCTGTCTGAGTGTGTTGACAAATAATTTTACAAACATGCGCGCAAACACACTCACACATATATACACACACAAACTTGAAATCGCGAACAAGTTGTTGTGTGTGAAGGAGAAGAGAAATGAAGGAACAGATAATTGAAATATAATACTTTTTTCTACAAAATCTACAATTACTGACTGACGCTTTCTAATGGCAGTTTGCTTTTATTCGATGAATTATTTTTCAGTCTTTCTAATCGAGAATTTAGTTTTAGGCTTTTTAATCAAAGAAATATTTTTATGTTTTTTTATTGATAGGCGATGTAAGCCAACTTTATTTTAGGCTTTTTTATCGAGTCAAAAATACTCTCTCACTATAGTGTGATCGAAAAAGATATTTTGTGGATGAAAAATAACCTGACTATAGTGCGACCGAAAAAATTTTGTGGACTAAAAATTATTCGAAAATAAATACCCCATAATTATAGTGATTGAAAAATTTTTGTGGATGAAAAAAAACTAGCGCCATAAATTTGAATTTTAAAAAATGCGCCAAAATAAATTCAAAAAAATTAAACACAAAATCAATTATCTTAATTACGTAATCGAGATTAATTACGACATTATGTAATTTAATCCGTCGCGAAATCCCCCCCCCTTTTTATATTATACAATGGTGTTGCCGCAGTGTGCCACTAACTACCAACTTCTCTATCTGTTCTTCATTGTAGCTTTTTCCATAATAGTACGATTTCAATTAAAAAAATACAAAAAATAGTTTATAATATTTTGAAAAAAACAAAACAAAAGAATATATTAGATCATGTTGGCGTTTCAATTAAATCAATTTATAGGATAAAAAAGAACCTGTCTGTCAAGATTGAAGAATATTTTAGAAATAACCTTTTTCGATTGGGTGGTAATGAAAAATGTGTTCAAGTCGATGAAATAAAACTGAACAATAATGCGAAAGCACATAGGTGCAGATCTGCCATTGCTCACACCTTGGCAATTACTATGGTTGATACTAGCACAAATCCTGCTCATGATTATGATACCGATCATCGAGAAGGTAGTTAGAAGTGGTACCACGATCCAAACAGATAAATGGAAAGCCTACAATCTTTTAAGCAACAAGAATTGCTATGAATATAAAAAGATTACTCATAAAATTTAATTTTGTAGATTCATTTACCGGCGTACATACACAAAAGGTTGTAAGTTTTAATAATAAATTAAAATTAGACATTAAAGAGAAAAGGGAGTTAAAAGAGACGATAGGAAAAGATTTTTAACCTTTTTTATATTTATAAATACTTATAAAGATAATTGCTTGAACAAAATGCTTGAGATATTAAAAATTAATTATAGTTTTTTTTTTTGGTTGAAGTCCCTTTTTTTATTTATCTTTCTAATATTAATTTTTATTAATCTTTTTAATTTTACTAATCTTTCTAATATATGAAAAACAAATCCAACCTCTTCCGCTAATTATGTTCAATTTTGAACCAAATTTTGGTAAAATTTCCAACAAACGAAATAAAAACTGAAATTTCCAAAACATCAATAAAATTGATTTCCTGGTCTCACCACAAGTTGTGGTGTAAAACCAAGAAATCCCGTTCTAAAAATAGAATGGAACTTCTTGTTTAAATCAATAAAATTGAAAGTTTGATTTTTGTGGTTTTGAATGAGAAAGGTTGTGAATTTCATATTTTTGACGGAATTTCGGATTAAAATAACATTATTAGGACCATTTGCATATGTCATTTGACTAGAATATATGCAAAATCAATAAATTAAACAAAAACCCATCTAAAAATCGACGGAACTCAAATGTTTATCACAATTTCACGACACAGTATGTTTTTATTATATATATATCGAATATGTTCAATAAAATTCATGATCATAAACGTTCCAAACTGATTGTCGATTAAATTTAAACACATACAATGATCCGAAGATGCTGCAGAATGGAAGGGACATGGGCGCGGCCGGAGCAAGCAAAGAAGTTAACCAAACACAATGATCTAATAAAAATACAGCATGTCGAGATGACCGCGGAGCTAGAGAAGGTGAAGAAAGAAAACTAACAATTAAAACTGAAAGAAATAATTCGAAACGAGATTGGACACCAATAGATTGTCTACTGCAAACACCATTTATATCGATCAAAGATTGACCCCTTCAAACTACAATCAAATTGTCAATATGGACCACAATACCATCGATACCAAGAAGCCCAAAACTAGCAAATCTCGCCCCACCAATGAAAAAATTCATACCGAATATCTCGAATCGAAAATGACCGATTGATTTAATTACGAAATTTTAATAAATGATTCGTGTTTTTGTTTCGATAATCGTTTTGGAACCAAATTAAATTACTTGATAAATAATAATCTTAAAATAAAATAAGAGTGTAATAATCAATATGATTTCAATTAAATTAGCGATAAGGGGATACTCAATGTGGTAGCTCTTGAACTCAAAGGTTTTCTAGTGTATTAGCAGTCATGGCAATATGGCTCACCTTTTACTAGAAACCTCCCATTGAAATTGGACCAAATCAAATTCCCCAGCTTCACAGCATCATTCATATGCAAACAAGATTCTTCCAGGAAAAGTCGAAAGGGCGAGAAAAAGATTGGAAGCCGCATGATTATTAGGACAAATGAGGAAAATAACCTAAACTCTATTAAATCACTGTCGATTGATTTGTTTTGTTAATTATATTGTAAATAATTTATCTTTTTTTAAAATTATACATGATTTTGTTTAAGATTAAATAAAGGGACCCGAATCCAAAATAAGTAATACACTTTCTATGGTAGTTCTGGGACCCAGAGGTTTACCAAGATATCAGCAGTCATGGTAATATAACTAACGTTTTGCTGGTAACCACCCATTGGAATACATTTCCAACTTCATTTATGACGGGTATCCAATTGTAATATTTTATCTGGGTCGAAAAGTGTCGTAATTTATTTTTCTTACCACGTACCCAACAACCATTTTTCTCAGTCAACTTATTATTCAAATTTCAAAAATTAACTGTTTAATACGGTAATAGGCATTTTTATTGTAAAATGGGTGCTTAAAAGCAAGCTTGATAGATAAATATTTTGAGTATATAAAAACAAGAAATTGAAGAGATGTAGGAATTCATTGAATCAAAAACTATCAATGATTGAATAACATTTGTGTGATATAGATAAAGATGTTTATTTCTGTGTTTGTATTTTGCATTATATGATTGTTTATAGGTAGATTTTGCCTTCTTCGTTATCGAGTTCTTAACAACGGTCGACTAAAGAAATTGATTATTATCAATGAACAAAATTTTGTGTTTGTTTGCATTGCTATATTTGGAATGTTATATAGTTGTGTATTAGAATTTCTAATTCATGTTGTTTGAATTATAAGTTTATTAGTGGAGTTCAATCTCACTTAGATTGTGTTCAGATCTTAGTTATGAATATGTATGTCATGCGTTTAATTTCCCACACATATGTCATCGCCGTACTCAAGTACTTGATCACTATCAACCAAATGAATTGATTATGTTAGCATACTTTTTTATATTTGAAATAATGCATAACTTCTTTTTGTTAAAATTTCGATTTTTATAAATCATTTTAATATAAATTTTTAAAATTTTAATTTAAAACAAAATTTATAAAATTTTGCCAAACCTATTTTTAAAAAAATCATTGAATAATTTTACTTTGAAAAAGCAATTTTAACCGATATAGTTATAATTTTAGTTCTTCATGGCATTTCAATTAGTTAACAGTATCTTTATTGAGTATGTAAACATAATATTTGTCCTAAACAAAATGGAACTTTTCCAATTCTATATTATATGACATGACACTTTGTTTCCTTTTCTGTACGTCCGTTGTTTGTAATTCGACTATCGATCCCGTGCCTTATCTTTTTTATGGTTTTTAGGTGTGCTTAGATATATTTCAAAAACAATTATTAGAGCTTTATTCAAAATTTATTTATATTTTTATTTATATATTTTTATTTATATTTTATTTTTAGATATATTTAGATATATTTTATTTTTATTTATATTTTATTTATATTTTTTTTTCTTTCATCATTATTACCATTATTATTAATATTATGATTTAAAAATAATTTTTGTTATTAATAACTTATTGGTTTATTTCGCTCGCAGCATGGTAAAAAGTTAATCTCCCCCGCACCGACCGACTCCTGATATCACTTTGTTTACTCAGCCTGATAAGGTATCTGCGATGAACATTAATATTCCGAATGAATTTTTACTTATCCTGCGGTTTTTGACGTAGCCGATACTGATAGGCTCTATAATTAATTACCCTGTGGTTTCTTAACGTAGCCCGTGCTGATAAGCTTTCTATATAAGTGTCTGCTTTACCACTTTTCGTTAGTTTTGTCTTGCCAATCTTGAAGTAAGCATTTTATATTTTATTTCTCTTTTTCATATATTTTTTTTTTTGAATTTTAGCAACGCCATCCCTCAATTACTATGGACGTAAGTGATTACTTGTCTTTTGTTATTTTTTGTTTTTGTGATTCTTTTTACCATGCTGTCCTCAACTACCCTCATAGTAACCGAACACTTGCAATCGCTGTCCAGGGTAGCCAAACCCCGGTGATTGCAAGTGCTCGTGTTGCTTATTAATTTAACTTATTGATGCTTATTAACTTATTTACTGTTTAATTTTAGTTCGTTAATTTGTTTATGCAACTACCTATACCACACTCATGTGTTGGGTCATATATTTTTGATTTTCTGATTTTGTATTTATACTAAAAGCAAACCTCTAATTACAGCTACTCGTATTTTTCTGACAATTTTAGCCGTATTTATACTTATTAATTTATTACGTAATTCTTAGAATCAATTACTTCCCTGCACTAATTATTTGTCGAGGGCGCCATGGTACGGAGTTTTACACAGTATTTATTTCATTTTTTCTTTTCAACCCTCACTATTTTAGGCTGTCCCAGAACCCAAGTTTGAGCATCTCGATGTTATGCAATGGTTATTTGACTGCCATACTACCAGTTAATTTCTTTTTCAGGGTCCCTTTGCCACCGCGCCGAAAGGGATTGAAACGTACCTTTGCCTGTGTGGATACAGGCAGTAGGTTTGAAAGACGCCCGCCTTGCAATGTACGCAGGGAATGGGACTGTGGCATCCAAAGTCCCGTTCTGTTGGACTCTGATGACGAATAAAACTTTGAATAAATGTTCAGCATACCTTTATGCTAGAAAGTGTGGGGTAATTGTGTCCCTCTTCGCGATTAGTCTTTGTTACTACTAATGTGAAATTATTCCTTACTTATTTATAATTTTGTTCTCTCGCCCAGTAGGTTACCCATTGTTATTCATTACTACTCAGCCTTTAGTATTATTTATTTCTAATGTTCATTTAAGGTATCATTTCATTATTTGCAACATTTATTTGAGTTATTCTATTTGCTTTTGTTCATTTTTTTTATCTATTATTCATTTATTTAATTTATCACTTTTTTAATTATTTATTTATATCAATTTGTCTATTCATTTGATTATTTACTTGGTAATTTACTTATTTTTTTATTTAAACTATTATTTATCACTGCCAATTATTTCTTTATATCAATTTGTTTATTTATTTGATGGAATCATTTTAATATAAATTTTTAAAATTTTAATTTAAAACAAAATTTATAAAATTTTGCCAAACCTATTTTTAAAAAAATCATTGAATAATTTTACTTTGAAAAAGCAATTTTAACCGATATAGTTATAATTTTAGTTCTTCATGGCATTTCAATTAGTTAACAGTATCTTTATTGAGTATGTAAACATAATATTTGTCCTAAACAAAATGGAACTTTTCCAATTCTATATTATATGACATGACACTTTGTTTCCTTTTCTGTACGTCCGTTGTTTGTAATTCGACTATCGATCCCGTGCCTTATCTTTTTTATGGTTTTTAGGTGTGCTTAGATATATTTCAAAAACAATTATTAGAGCTTTATTCAAAATTTATTTATATTTTTATTTATATTTTATTTTTAGATATATTTAGATATATTTTATTTTTATTTATATTTTTTTTTTCTTTCATCATTATTACCATTATTATTAATATTATGATTTAAAAATAATTTTTGTTATTAATAACTTATTGGTTTATTTCGCTCGCAGCATGGTAAAAAGTTAATCTCCCCCGCACCGACCGACTCCTGATATCACTTTGTTTACTCAGCCTGATAAGGTATCTGCGATGAACATTAATATTCCGAATGAATTTTTACTTATCCTGCGGTTTTTGACGTAGCCGATACTGATAGGCTCTATAATTAATTACCCTGTGGTTTCTTAACGTAGCCCGTGCTGATAAGCTTTCTATATAAGTGTCTGCTTTACCACTTTTCGTTAGTTTTGTCTTGCCAATCTTGAAGTAAGCATTTTATATTTTATTTCTCTTTTTCATATATTTTTTTTTTTGAATTTTAGCAACGCCATCCCTCAATTACTATGGACGTAAGTGATTACTTGTCTTTTGTTATTTTTTGTTTTTGTGATTCTTTTTACCATGCTGTCCTCAACTACCCTCATAGTAACCGAACACTTGCAATCGCTGTCCAGGGTAGCCAAACCCCGTGATTGCAAGTGCTCGTGTTGCTTATTAATTTAACTTATTGATGCTTATTAACTTATTTACTGTTTAATTTTAGTTCGTTAATTTGTTTATGCAACTACCTATACCACACTCATGTGTTGGGTCATATATTTTTGATTTTCTGATTTTGTATTTATACTAAAAGCAAACCTCTAATTACAGCTACTCGTATTTTTCTGACAATTTTAGCCGTATTTATACTTATTAATTTATTACGTAATTCTTAGAATCAATTACTTCCCTGCACTAATTATTTGTCGAGGGCGCCATGGTACGGAGTTTTACACAGTATTTATTTCATTTTTTCTTTTCAACCCTCACTATTTTAGGCTGTCCCAGAACCCAAGTTTGAGCATCTCGATGTTATGCAATGGTTATTTGACTGCCATACTACCAGTTAATTTCTTTTTCAGGGTCCCTTTGCCACCGCGCCGAAAGGGATTGAAACGTACCTTTGCCTGTGTGGATACAGGCAGTAGGTTTGAAAGACGCCCGCCTTGCAATGTACGCAGGGAATGGGAACTGTGGCATCCCAAAGTCCCGTTCTGTTGGACTCTGATGACGAATAAAACTTTGAATAAAAACTTTGAATAAATGTTCAGCATACCTTTATGCTAGAAAGTGTGGGGTAATTGTGTCCCTCTTCGCGATTAGTCTTTGTTACTACTAATGTGAAATTATTCCTTACTTATTTATAATTTTGTTCTCTCGCCCCAGTAGGTTACCCATTGTTATTCATTACTACTCAGCCCTTTAGTATTATTTATTTCTAATGTTCATTTAAGGTATCATTTCATTATTTGCAACATTTATTTGAGTTATTCTATTTGCTTTTGTTCATTTTTTTATCTATTATTCATTTATTTAATTTATCACTTTTTTAATTATTTATTTATATCAATTTGTCTATTCATTTGATTATTTACTTGGTAATTTACTTATTTTTTTATTTAAACTATTATTTATCACTGCCAATTATTTCTTTATATCAATTTGTTTATTTATTTGATGGAATCATTTTAATATAAATTTTTAAAATTTTAATTTAAAACAAAATTTATAAAATTTTGCCAAACCTATTTTTAAAAAAATCATTGAATAATTTTACTTTGAAAAAGCAATTTTAACCGATATAGTTATAATTTTAGTTCTTCATGGCATTTCAATTAGTTAACAGTATCTTTATTGAGTATGTAAACATAATATTTGTCCTAAACAAAATGGAACTTTTCCAATTCTATATTATATGACATGACACTTTGTTTCCTTTTCTGTACGTCCGTTGTTTGTAATTCGACTATCGATCCCGTGCCTTATCTTTTTTATGGTTTTTAGGTGTGCTTAGATATATTTCAAAAACAATTATTAGAGCTTTATTCAAAATTTATTTATATTTTTATTTATATTTTATTTTTAGATATATTTAGATATATTTTATTTTTATTTATATTTTTTTTTCTTTCATCATTATTACCATTATTATTAATATTATGATTTAAAAATAATTTTTGTTATTAATAACTTATTGGTTTATTTCGCTCGCAGCATGGTAAAAAGTTAATCTCCCCCGCACCGACCGACTCCTGATATCACTTTGTTTACTCAGCCTGATAAGGTATCTGCGATGAACATTAATATTCCGAATGAATTTTTACTTATCCTGCGGTTTTTGACGTAGCCGATACTGATAGGCTCTATAATTAATTACCCTGTGGTTTCTTAACGTAGCCCGTGCTGATAAGCTTTCTATATAAGTGTCTGCTTTACCACTTTTCGTTAGTTTTGTCTTGCCAATCTTGAAGTA
The DNA here is from genome assembly GCA_022537955.1 of Schmidtea mediterranea. Taxonomy (NCBI): domain Eukaryota; kingdom Metazoa; phylum Platyhelminthes; order Tricladida; family Dugesiidae; genus Schmidtea; species Schmidtea mediterranea. The sequence goes on along the minus strand of CM039679.1, from coordinate 318,345,153 downwards.
AGCATTTTATATTTTATTTCTCTTTTTCATATATTTTTTTTTTGAATTTTAGCAACGCCATCCCTCAATTACTATGGACGTAAGTGATTACTTGTCTTTTGTTATTTTTTGTTTTTGTGATTCTTTTTACCATGCTGTCCTCAACTACCCTCATAGTAACCGAACACTTGCAATCGCTGTCCAGGGTAGCCAAACCCCGGTGATTGCAAGTGCTCGTGTTGCCTTATGTAATTTAACTTATTGAATTGCTTATTAACTTATGTTACTGTTTTAATGTGTAGTTCGTTAATTTGGTTTATGCAACTACCCTATACCACACGCTCATGTGTGGTGGTCATACTATCTTTTGATTTCTGATTTTGTATTTAATACTAAAAGCAAACCTCTAATTACCAGCTACTCGTTTGTTTCTGAACAATTTTAGCCGTATTTATACTTGATTATTTTATTACGATTTTAGAATCAATTACTTCCCTGCACTGAATTAATTTTTGTCGAGGCGCCAATGGTACGGAGTTTTACACAGTATCTTATCTCTCTTTGTTCTCTTTTCACCCTCACTATTTTCAGGCTGTCCCAGAACCCAAGTTTGAGCATCTCGATGTTTATGCAATGGTTTAGTTGGACTGCCATACTACCAGTTAATCTTTTTCAGGGTCCCTCTTGCCAACCGCGCCCGAAGGATTGAGAACCTATTTGCCTGTGTGGATACCAGGGCGAGTAGGTCTTGAAAGACGCCCGCGCCTTGCAATGGCTACGCAGGGATGGACTGTGGCATCCAAAGTCCCGTTCCTGTTGGACTCTGGAGTACGAAGTAAAACTGTTTGAACTAAGAAACTTTGAATAGAATGGTTTCAGCATACCTTTATGCTAGAAAGGGTGGGGTAAATTGTTTCCCTCTTTCGCGATTAGTCTTTTGTACTACTGACCAATGTGAAATTAAATCTTACTCTATTTTAATAATTTTGTTCTCTCGCCCCCAGTGAGGTTACCGCATCCTGTTATGTCATTTACTAGCGTCCAGCCCCTTCTTAGTGAATGGTCATTTAATTTGCTAATGTTCCATGCACTTAGAGGTATCTCCTTCCTTACTTTGCAACGATTTTTGAGTTATTATTTGGCTATTTGTTCATTTTTTTATCTATTATCTCTTTATTTAATTTATGCACTTTCTTTAATTATTTTATTTGATATCATTTGTTATCATTTGATTATTTACTTGGTAATTTACCTTATGTGTTTTTATTGTAAACTATTATTCTATCACTGCCCAATTCATCCCTCGTTTATATCAATTGTTTTATTTGTTTGATGAATATTTTAATATAAATTTTTAAAATTCTAATTTAAACAAATTTACTAAAATTTTGCCAAACTATTTTAAAAAAAATCCATTGATAATTGTTACTTTGGAAAAAGCAAATTTGAACGATTATACGTCTCACTAATTTAGTTCTTATGATTTCAATTAGTTAACAGTATCTTTATTGAGTATGTAAACACACATAATGGATTTTGTCCCTAAACAAAATGGAACTTTTCCAATTCTATATTAATATGACATGACACTTTGTTTCTTTTCTGTACGTGTTGTTTGTAATTCGACTATCGATCCCGTGCTTATCTTTTTAGTGGTTTTCACCGGTGTCGCTTGATAGTAGTCAAAAACAATTATTAGAGCTTTAATTCAACATTTATTTATTGATTTTATTTATAGTACTTTTTATTTATATTTTAATTTTAGATCCTATCTTAGATAATTTTTTTTTCTATTGTATATTTTTTCTTTTCTCATTTATTACCATTATTTTATATTATGAATTTAAAATAATTTGTTTATTATAATTATTGGTTTATTTCAGCTCGAGCATGGTAAAAAGTTATCTCCCCCGCACCGACGACTCTTGAAATATCATTTGTTTTACTCAGCCTGATAAGGTAAATCTGCGATGAACATTAATATTCCGAGATGAATTTCTTACTTTAATCCTGCGTTTTGGTTGACGCTAGCCGATACTGATAGTCTATAATTAATCGTGTACCCTGTGACGTTTCTTAACGTAGACCCGTGCTGATAAGCCTTCCTATATAATGTCTGGCTTACCCACTTTTCCGTTCAGGTTTTGTCCTTGGCAACAATCTGGTGAAGTAAGCCCATTTTTATTGTTAATTTCTCTTTCTTCATATATTTGTTTTTTTGAATTTTAGCACGCCTCCATCGCAATTACTAATGGACGTAAGGGTGATTAACTTGCTCTTTTGTTATTGTGTTGCTTCTTTGCTTGATTCTTATTTACCATGCTGTTCCTCAACTTATACCTCATAGTAACCGAACACTGCAATCGCTTGTCCCAGGGTAGCCAAAACCCCGGTGATTTGCAAGTGCTGTGTTGCTTATTAATTTAACTTATTCGATGCTTTATGTAAACTTATTCGGCTGGTTTAATTTTAGTTTCGGTTATTGTTCTATGGCAACTACTATATCCACTCCACCTGATGTTGGGTCATAATTTTTGGATTTTCTGAATTTTTGTATTTATACTAAAAGCAGAACCTCTAATTCAACAGCACTCGTATTTTTTTTGAACAATTTTTAGCCCGTATTTATACTATTAATTTATCTACGTAATTCTTAGAATCATTACTTCCCTGCACTAATTGAGTTTGTCCGAGGGCGCCATGGTAGGAGTTTAACACCAGTATTTATTTCATTTTTCTTTTTCAACCTCCACCTTATTTTAGGCTGTCCCAGAACCAAGTTTGCAGCCATCTCGATGTATGCAATGGTTATTTGACTGCCAATACTACCAGTTAATTTCTTTTCAGGGTCCCTTTGCCCACCTGCGCCCGAAGGGATTGAAACGTACCCTTTTGCCTGTGTGGATACAGGCAGTAGGTTTGAAAAGACGCCCCCGCCTGCAACTGTACGAGGGATGGGACTGTGGCAGTCCCAACAGTCCGTTCTGTTTGGCTCTGATGACGAATAAAACTTTGAATAAAATTTTGAATAAATTTCACATACCCTTTATGCTAGAAAGTGTGGGGTAATTTTCCTCTTTCGCGATTAGTTTGTGTTACTACTAAGTTGAATTATTCCTTACATTATTTATTAATTTTGGTTTCTCTCGCCCCCAGTAGTTTACATGTTATTCATTACTATCCAGCCTTTAGTATTATTTTTTCTAATGTTCATTTAAGGGTATCATTTCATTATTTTGCACATTTATTCTGAGTTTTCTATTTGCTTTTGTTCATTTTTTTATCTATTAATCCATTTATTCTAATTTTATCAACTTTTTTAATTATTTATTTATATCAATTTGTCTATTCATTTGAATTATTTAACTGGTAATTTACTTATTTTTTTATTTAAACTATTATTTATCACTGCCAATTATTTCTTTATATCAATTTGTTTATTTATTTGATGGAATCATTTTAATATAAATTTTTAAAATTTTAATTTAAAACAAAATTTATAAAATTTTGCCAAACCTATTTTTAAAAAAATCATTGAATAGATTTTACTTTGGAAAAAGCAATTTTAACGATATAGTTATATTTAGTTCTTCATGCATTCAATTAGTTAACAGTACTTTATTGAGTATGTAAACATAATATTTGTCCTAAACAAAATGGAACTTTTCCAATTCTATATTATATGACATGACACTTTGTTTCCTTTTGTGTACGTCCGTTGTTTGTAATTCGACTATCGATCCCGTGCCTTATCTTTTTTATGGTTTTTAGGTGTGCTTAGATATATTTCAAAAACAATTATTAGAGCTTTATTCAAAATTTATTTATATTTTTATTTATATTTTTATTTATATTTTATTTTTAGATATATTTAGATATATTTTTTTTTTTTTTTTTTTTTTTTATTTATATTTTTTTTTTCTTTCATCATTATTACCATTATTATTAATATTATGATTTAAAAATAATTTTTGTTATTAATAACTTATTGTTATTCGCTCGCAGCATGGTAAAAGTTAATCTCCCCCCGCACCGACCGACTCCTGATATCACTTTGTTTACTCAGCCTGATAAGGTATCTGCGATGAACATTAATATTCCGAATGAATTTTTACTTATCCTGCGGTTTTTGACGTAGCCGATACTGATAGGCTCTATAATTAATTACCCTGTGGTTTCTTAACGTAGCCCGTGCTGATAGCTTTCTATATAAGTGTCTGCTTTACCACTTTTCGTTAGTTTTTGTCTTGCCAATCTTGAAGTAGCATTTTATATTTTATTTCTCTTTTCATAATATTTTTTTTTTGAATTTTAGCAACGCCATCCCTCAATTACTATGGACGTAAGTGATTACTTGTCTTTTGTTATTTTTTGTTTTTGTGATTCTTTTTACCATGCTGTCCTCAACTACCCTCATAGTAACCGAACACTTGCAATCGCTGTCCAGGGTAGCAAACCCCGGTGATTGCAAGTGCTCGTGTTGCTTATTAATTAACTTATTGATGCTTATTAACTTATTTACTGTTTAATTTTAGTTCGTTAATTTGTTTATGCAACTACCTATACCACACTCATGTGTTGGGTCATATATTTTTGATTTTCTGATTTTGTATTTATACTAAAAGCAAACCTCTAATTACAGCTACTCGTATTTTTCTGACAATTTTAGCCGTATTTATACTTATTAATTTATTACGTAATTCTTAGAATCAATTACTTCCCTGCACTAATTATTTGTCGAGGGCGCCATGGTACGGAGTTTTACACAGTATTTATTTCATTTTTCTTTTCAACCCTCACTATTTTAGGCTGTCCAGAACCCAAGTTTGAGCATCTCGATGTTATGCAATGGTTATTTGACTGCCATACTACCAGTTAATTTCTTTTTCAGGGTCCCTTTGCCACCGCGCCGAAAGGGATTGAAACGTACCTTTGCCTGTGTGGATACAGGCAGTAGGTTTGAAAGACGCCCGCCTTGCAATGTACGCAGGGAATGGGACTGTGGCATCCAAAGTCCCGTTCTGTTGGACTCTGATGACGAATAAACTTTGAATAAAAACTTTGAATAAATGTTCAGCATACCTTTATGCTAGAAAGTGTGGGGTAATTGTGTCCCTCTTCGCGATTAGTCTTTGTTACTACTAATGTGAAATTATTCCTTACTTATTTATAATTTTGTTCTCTCGCCCAGTAGGTTACCCATTGTTATTCATTACTACTCAGCCCTTTAGTATTATTTATTTCTAATGTTCATTTAAGGTATCATTTCATTATTTGCAACATTTATTTGAGTTATTCTATTTGCTTTTGTTCATTTTTTTATCTATTATTCATTTATTTAATTTATCACTTTTTTAATTATTTATTTATATCAATTTGTCTATTCATTTGATTATTTACTTGGTAATTTACTTATTTTTTTTATTAAACTATTATTTATCACTGCCAATTATTTCTTTATATCAATTTGTTTATTTATTTGATGGAATCATTTTAATATAAATTTTTAAAATTTTAATTTAAAACAAAATTTATAAAATTTTGCCAACCTAGGTTTTTTAAAAAAATCATTTGAATAATTTCGTTTGAAAAGCAATTTTCCGATATAGTTATAATTTAGTTCTTCAATGGCATTTCAATAAGGTTAACAGTATCGGTTTAATTTGAGTATGTAACATAATAGTTGTCCTAAACAAAATGGAACTTTTCCAATTCTATATAAATATGACAATGACACTTTTCCTTTTCTTGTACGTCCGTTGTTGTAATTCGACTATCGATCCCGTCTTATCTTTTTTATGGTTTTTCCGTTGTGCTTAGCATTAATATTTCCAAAAACAATTATTGAGTTTATTATTCAAAATTTATTTATATTGTTTATACCTGACTTTTTATTTAATTTTTATTTTTAGAATAGAGATATCTTATTTTTATTTTGACTATTTTTTCTTTCCATCAGTTCATTACCATTATTTGTAATATTATGTTTAAAAATAATTTTGTTATTAATAACTTATTGGTTTATTTCGCTCGCAGCATGGTAAAAAAGTTAATTCCCCGCACCGACCGACTCCTGATATCCCTTTGTTGTACTCAGCCCTGAATAGAGTATCTGCGATGAATATATTTCCGGAATGAATTTTTAATTATCCTGCAGGTTCTTTTGACGTAGCCGATACTTGTAGGCTCTATAATTAATTACCTTGTGGTTTTTTAACGTAAGCAGTGCGACTAAGCTTTCTATATAAGTGTCCGCTTTACCCACTTTTCGTTTAGGTGTTGGTCTTGCCCAATCTTGAAGTTAAGCATTTTATATTTTTATTTCTCTTTTTCATATATTTTTTTTTTTGAATTTTAGCAACGCCATCCCTCAATTACTATGGACGTAAGTGATTAATTGTCTTTGGTTATTTTTTGTTTTTTGATTCTTTTTACCATGCTGTCCTCAACTACCCTCAATAGTACCCGAACACTGTGCAATCGCTGGTCCCAGGTAGCCAAACCCGGTGGATTCAAGGGTGCTTTCGTGTTGCTTATTAATTTAAACTTATTGATGCTTATTAAACTATTTACGTTTAATTTAGTTCGTTAATTTGTTTTATGCCAACTACCCTATACTGACACCTTCATGGTGTTGGGTCTATATTGTTTGAAATCTTCTCGATTTTGTATGTTATACTAAAGCAACCTCTAATTACAGCTACTCGTCCGTTTTTCTGAATTTAGCCCGGTATTTATCTGGTATTAATTAATTACGTAATTCTTAGGAATCATTACTTCCCGCTGCCATAATTATTTGTCGAGGCCGCCATGGTACGCGGAGTTTGTACACAGGTATTTATTTCATTGTTTTCTTCAACGCCTCCAACTATTTTAGGCCGTCCCAGAACCAAGTTGAGCAGCTCGATGTTCTATCGCAATGGTTAGTGTTCACTGCCATACTACAGTAATTTCTTTTTCAAGGTCCCCTTTGCCACCGCGCGCAAGGGTTTGAAACGTACCCTTTGCCTGTCGGTGGAACAGGCCAGTAGGTTTTGAAAGACGCCCGCCCTTGCAAGTGTACGCAGGAATGGGACTGTGGCATCCAAGGTCCCGTTCGTGACTCTTGATGACGAAATAAAAACTTTGAATAGAAAACTCTGTGAATAAATGTTCCAGCCATACCTTTATGCTAGAAGTGTGGGTAATTGTGTCCCTCTTCGCGATTAGTCTTGTTACTCTAATCGTGACAATTATTCCTTACTTATTTATACTTTTGTTCTCAAAATTGCCCCAGTAGGTTAACCATTGTTATTCCATTACTACTCAGCCCTTGTAGTATATTTATTTCTAATGTTCATTAAAGGATCATTCTCATTTTTCCAACATTTATTTGAGTTATCTATTTGCTTTTGTTCATTTTTTATCTATATTCATTTATTAATTTACAACTTTTTTAATTATTGTATTAATAGTCAATTTGTCTATCATTTGATATATTTTACTTGGTAATTTACTTATTTTTTATTTAAACTATGTATTTATCACGCCAATTTTCTTTATATCAATTGTTTTATTCTAGTTTGATGGATCATTTTAATATAATTTTTAAAAATTTTACATTTTAAAACAAAATTTTAATAGAAATTTGCCAAACCTAAGTTTTATTAAAAAATCATTTTGAAGTAATTTGACTTTTGAAAAAGCAATTTTAACCGATATAGTTACTACGATTTAGTATTCTTCATCGGCATTTCAAATTAGTTAACAGTATCTTTATTGAGTATGTAAACATAAATATTTTCGGTCCTAACCAAAAAGAACTTTTCCATTCTGATATTGATATGACATGCACTCTTGTTTCCTTTTTCTGTACGTCTGTTTTGTAATTCAGCTATCGATCCGTGCTTTTATCTTTTCTCCATGTAATGGTTTTTAGTTCTGCTTAGATATAGTCAAAAACATTATAGCAGCTTTATTCAACATTTATTTAATAATTCTTTTATTTATATATTTATTTATATTTGAATTTCTTTTAGATATATTTTAGATATATTTTATTATTATATTTTTTTCTTTCATCAATTATTTACTTATTTATTAATATTCGATTAAACAATAATTTTTGTGTATTAATACTTTATTGGTTTTTATTTGCTCGCAGCATGGTAAAGTCTAAATCTCCCGCCGCACGAACCCCGACTCCTGATATACTTTGTTTACTCGCTGATAGGTATTGCGGATGAACCATTAGTATTCGCGAAATGAATTTACTTATCCTGCGGTTTTTGTGACGTAGCGATCCTGATAGGCTCTGATAATTAATTTACCTGTGGTTTATTAACGTAGCCGTGCTATAGGCTTGTCTTATATAAGTGTCTCGCCTTTTACCAACACTTTTTTGTTAGTTTGTCTTGCCAAATTTGAAGTAAGCATTTTATACTTTTAATTCTTTTTTTCAATATGATTTTGTTTTTTTTTTGAATTTAGCACGCCCATCCCTCATTACCTATGGACGTAAGTTGAATTACTGTGTCTTCTTGTTATTTTTGTTTTTGTTGATTCTTTTCTAACCATGCCTGTCCTCAACATACCCTCCATAGTAACTCGAACACTTGCACATCGCTGTCCAGGGTAGCGCCAAACCCCGGTGATTGCAAGTGCTCGTGGTGCTTATTAATTTAAACTAATTGAATGCTTATTAACTTTATTTACTGTTTAATTTAAGTTTCGTTAATTTGGTTTATGCAACTTACCTATACACACTCATGTGTTGGGTCATATATTTTTTTGATTATTTTCCTGATTTTGGTATTTTATAAAAGCAAACTCTAATTAGCCAGCTACTCGTATTTTTCTTGCATTTTTAGCCGTATTTATCGACTTTTAATTTTAATACGTAATTCCTTAGATCAATTAACCTTCCCCTGCACTAATTATCTGTCGAGGGCGCATGGTGACGGGAGCTTTTTACACAGTAATGTTATTTCATATTTTCTTTTCACACCCTCACTATTTAGCTGTCCCAGAACCCAAGTTTTGAGCATCTCGATTGTTACGCGTGGTTTTATTTGACTGCCATAGTACTACCAGTAAATTTTCTTTTTCAGGGTCCCTTTGCCACCCGCGCCGAAGGGATTGGAACGTAACTTTGCCTGTGGGCATGACAGGCAGTAGGTTTGAAAGACAGGCCCGCCTGCGCGAATGTACGCAGGGGAATGGACTGTGGCAATCCAAAGTCCCGTTCTGTTGGACTTCTGATGGAACATAAAAACTTTTGAGAATTAAAAACTTTGAATAAAATGTTCAGCCATACCTTTATGCTAGAAGTGGTGGGGTAATTGTGTCCTCTTCGCGATTAGTCTTTTGTTACTACTAATGTGAAATTTATTCATTACTGTTTTATTAATTTGGTTCTCGTCGCCCCAGTAGGTTTACCCATTGTTATTCATTACTACTCAGGCCCTTTAGTATTATTTTATTTTCTAATGTTCATTTTAAGGTATCATGGTTTCATTATTGCAACATTTATTTGAGTTTATTCTATTTTGCTTTGTTCATTTTTTTTATCTGATTATTCTTTATTAATTGATCAATTTTTTTAATTCTATTTATTTATATCAATTTGATCCTATTCATTTGATACTTTAATTTGGTAATTTACTTATTTTTTTTATTTAAACTATTATTATTTATCACGCCATTGTTTCTTTATATCAATTTTGTTTTTTATTTGAATGGAATCATTTTAATAATAAAATTTTAAAATTTTTAATTTAAAAACAAAATTATAAAATTTGCCAAAACCTATTTCGTTAAAAATCAATTGAATAATTTTACCTTTGAAAAGCAATTTTAACCGATATAGTTATAATTTAGTTTTCATGGCAATTTCAATTGTTAGACAGTATCTTTATTGTTATGTAACATAATATTTGTCCTAAAAAAAGAAACTTTTTCAAGTTCTACTATTATATGACATGACACTTTTGTTTCCTTTTCTGTACGCTCCGCTTGTTTGTAATTCGACTATCGATCCCGTGCTTATCTTTTTTTATGGTTTTTAGGTGTGCTTAGATATAATTCAAAAAACATTATAGAGCTTTATTCAAAATTTATTATATTTTTTATTTATATACTATTTTTATATTTTATTTTTAGATATTTGTGATAATATTTATTTTTATTTATATTTTTTTTTTTTATCATTATTGAACCGATTATTGATTACATATCTATGGATTTAAAAGTAATTTTTTCGTTATTAATAGACTTACCTTGGCTTATTTCGCTCGGCAGCAATGGTAAAGAAGTAATCTTCCCCCCCGCACGCGTGACCGACTCTGATATCCTTTGTTTCTCAGCCTGATACCGGTATCTGCGATGAACATTAGTATTCCGAATGAATTTTTACTTAGTCCTGGCGGTTTTTTTGACGAGCCCGATACTTGATAGGCTTCTAGTATTAATTTACCCTGTGCGTTTCTTTAACGAGCCGTGCTGATTAAGCTTTTCTATATAATGTCTGCTTACCAACTTCTCGTAGTGCTTTGTCTTGCAATCTTGAAGTAAGCATTTTACCTATTTTTTACTTTCTCTTTTTCAATATATTTTTTTTTTTGAATTTAGCAAAAACCGCCATCCTCAATTACTAGGACGTAAAGTGATTCTTGTCTTTTGTTATTTTTGGTTTTTTGTGATTCTTTTTACCAATCGCTGTCCTCAACTACCCTCATAGTAACCGAACTTGCCATCGCTGTCCAGGGTAGCCAACCCCCCGGTGATTGGCAAGTGCTCGTGTTGCTTATTAAATAACTTATTGACTGCTAATTCAACTAGTTTAGCTGTCTAAATTTAGTTCGTTAATGTTGTTTAGCACTACCTATACCACAACTCATGTGTTGGGTTACTATATTTTTTTGATTTTCTGAATTTTTGTATTTATACTCAAGAAGCAACCTCTAATTACACGCCTACTCGTATTTTCCTGACAATTTTAGCCGTATTTATACTTGTTACATTGTATTACGTATTCTTAGAATCATGTGACTTCCTGCACTAATTATTTGTCGACGGGCGCCACTGGTAGGAGTTTTTTACACAGTATTAGTTTTCATTTTTTCTTTTTCACGCCTCACTATTTTTAGGGCTGTCCCAGAACCACAAGTTTGAGCAATCTCGATGTGTATGCACATTGGTTGTATTCTGATGCCATACTTACCAGTTATTTTCTTTTCCAGGGTCCCCTTTGCCACCGCGCCGAAGGGAACTGTGAACGCTACCTTTGCCTGTGTGGATACAGCAAGGTAGTTTTGAAAGACGCCCGCCTTGCAGATGTACGCAGGGAATGGACCTGTGGCGATCCAACAGTCCCGTTCTGTTTGGACCTCCCTGATGCACGAATAAAACTTTGAAAAAAACTTTGAATAAAAGTGTTGCAGCATACCTTTAATCCTAGAAAAGTCGTGGGGTAATGTGTCCTCTTGCGCCGATTTAGTCTTTCTGTTAGCTACTTAATGTGAAATTATTTCCTTTACTTTATTTATAAATTTTTGTTTCTCTCGCCCCAGCTCAGGTTACCCATGTGTTGATTCATGCTACTACTCAGCCCTGTGGTAGTTATTATGTTATTTCTAGTGTCATTAAGGTATCATTATTATTTGCAAATTTATTTGTGAGTTAATTCATTATTTGCTTTTGTTAGTTTTTTTATCTATTATTCAATGTATAATTTTTAATTTATACTTTTTTAATTATTTATTTATATACATTTTGTCTATTCATCGTTGATAACTTTACTTGGTAATTTACTATTTTTTTTTTTAAACTTATTTATCAACTGCCATTTCCTTTATATCTTTGTTTTAATTGATTTGAAATCATTTAATATAAATTTTTAAAAATTTTAATCTTTAAAAACAAAATTATAAAATTTTGCCAAAACCCGTACTTTTTAAAAAATCATGAATTTGTTACTTGAAAAGCCATTTTAACGATAAGTTACGATTCTAGTTCTTCATGGCATTTCAATTGTTAAACAGTATCCTTTTATTGAGTATGGTAACATAATATGCTTGTCCTAAACAAATGGAATTTCCAAAGTCTATATTAATGGAAAACATGGAACTTTGTGTTCCTTTTGTGACTCCGTTGTTTTGTGATTCGACTATCGAGTCCCGTTGCCTTATCTTTTTTATGGTTTTTAAGGTGGTTGCTTAGAATAATTTCAAAAACAATTATTGAGAGGCTTTATTCCAAAATTATTTATATTTTTGTATTTGATATTTTTATTGTTTATCTTATATTTTATTTTTAAATAATTAGATATATTTTATTTTGATTTATTATTTTTTTTCTTTCATCAATTATGTACCATTATATTAATATTATCGATTAAAATACACTTTTTGTATTATAACTATTGGTTTTATTTCGCCTCGCAGCATGGTACAAAGTTAATCTCCCCCGCACCGACCGACTCCTGATATCACTTTGTTTACTCCAGCCTGATACAGTATCGCGATGAACATTAATCATTCGAATGAAATGTTTACTTACCATGCGGTTTTGACGTAGCCCGATACTGATCGGCTCTCATATTAATTTACCCTGTGGTTTTCTTAACGTAGCCCGTGCTGATAGCTTTCTATATAATGTCTGCTTTACCACTGTTTTCGTTAGTTTGTCTTGCCAATCTTTGAAGTAAGCATTTTTATATTTTAAGTGTTCTCTTTTTTGAATATTTTTTTTTGAATTTTTAAGCAACGCCCATCCTCAATTACAATGGACGTAAAGTGATTACTTGTCTTTTTGTTATTTTTTGTTTTGTGGATTCGTTTTTTACCATGCTGTCCTCAACTACCCTCATAGTAATCACGAACCACTTTGCAATCGCTGCTCCAGGGTAGCCCCAAACCGGGGTGATTGCAGTGCTCGTGTCTTTTGCTTATTATTTAACTTATGACTGGCTGTATTTTTATTACGTTTAAATTTTGTTGTTATTCTGTATGCATACTACCTATACCCGTACACTCATGTGTTGGGCTATTATATTTGATTTCTGATTTGTATTTATACTAGAAGCAACCAGGTCTGGTAAGTTACAGGCTAAACTCGTAATTTTTTCTGAAGAACAATTTTTAGCCGTGGGATTTATACTCTTATTAATTTATTACGCTTAAATTCTTAGAATCATTACTTCACCTGCACTAATTGATTTGTCGAGGGCGCCATCGGTACGGAGTTTTACAAACGTAAGGTTGG
>CM039679.1:318228918-318331832 GCA_022537955.1 Schmidtea mediterranea | reverse complement strand
TATAGCGAATCCAAACAAAAGTGTAGAAACAAGGATGTCCATCATCTATGATTTATGTTCATATTTATCGAATTAGGCATATAAATCCTGTCCTTGAAGCTGTAAGCAGATAAACATTGCCCCCTTTTCGAATAGGTAAATTCACTCAATCAAATTCTAGCCTACGCTGACGATATTGCTGTTGGTTGCAAACTCAGTTGTAGTGATATACAAACATTACAAGAAGATGTATACATGTAGATAATAAGCAGACAAAAATAGGCTATTGAGAATACCGTACCGAATAAAATGGGATTATCATCCCCAAATAACCCCGCGTCACAATTGACAGTTGAGATCTTCAATTACTAGGAGTTAAAATCAAAAAGCTGACTCCCAAAATGAATATTTAAACCAATAATTCTCTTGGGGTTCCTGATAGGATTAAGAAGAAACTGAATCAGATATCACATACGAGCATTCTATCAGAGTATTTCTGATAACTTAAAGAAAAATTTCAGATGTGATCTCCTTGAGTTGGACACAAAACTTACAAGACCTAATAAAGTTTTATACCACTCAAATCGCTATATCTTTCCCATATATACAGTACGAGAGAAATCAAGACTAGCTGTTCTTACAGGTAACGTGAAAAAAGTAAAAGATATCATTCAAAAGAGTTTCTCTGCAAATTACAGATAGAAGATAATTTAGAAAAATGACTAAGATCTTTACCATAATTAACTCAATAAGAGACTGACCTACTTTAACAATAATCTACTAAAATGGCAGGAGCCGCCATAGTGTATAGATTCTTCTCGACAGTAATACCATACATCAGACGATTGCATTTTATAACGATATATATATAACACATCGGAATGTGAGTTATTACAAGAGACAAGATCAATATATTATGCACTCACTACTATGTTCACAGTCCACACTCAGAATAAAGCTCCTTCACTCAAAGCAGAGTTTCATTGGCTCATGGTCTTGAATGTAATTCATACAGCTTCTGGAAGAAACCAGATTCCAAAGAGTACGGACAGCACTCATATTTTTTGAGAAACAACGAGATTAAATATCCTTTGAAAACCCATTAATTTGATGATCATTACTTCATATCACAATAAAGCAAGAGGTACTTGTATCATTGAATTCTGACTCTTCGTAAAGAGGTTTCTCAGCTCTTACACTCTTTCCTACCACGAGTCTTATCTCATTAAATGCAAAATGGCATAGCATCTAAATACATTAGCCGTGCTGTCAAATTTATTCACCTTATTATCAACAAAATTGATTTACCGAGGAGATCTGTCTGAGTTTTGCATCGGAATAATTTAATAAATAAAATGTGACACGGTATTAATGGCTTTACCACTTCAATGCCCTAACCATTACCAATTTGGCAATGAAAGACTTTGTTCGGACCCGTTGTCACTCTGAGGGAGGATCATGATCATGCACTTGCAATCCTGTGAAGTCCACCTTCCTTGCGACAAAAGACACAACGAAACTGTTTAGAAGATAATTGTTAGACAACCTAAAAACTCCTGACCCTTGATGTATGTCGTTGATATGCATGTTCGCTGACGTCCTGAATATACTAAACAACGAGTTGATCTCATTATAAATAACTAGTGAAAAGAAACTCTTACACTGAGGATTGATGTCAAATGTCCTAATCAGACAATGATTGGCTAAACATTTCGAGCAAGGTTAGAATAAATGAAATCTAGTCAAAAAATCATGAGAGTCACTGAAATCTGAATAGGAACCGCTAAAACCAGATTAACTGATTGACCTGACACTTGCATTTCATTGTGGTTCTCTTGAGACACAAATTCTCCTAATGACTGTTGACGCGTTACTTCTTAAAAATAGGATAAAGGCTGTCAGATATTAATCGTTTTGATTGAAATGGTGATTAAGTCAATATCATGAATTCGGCAAAATTATGGTTTACCATATCAAAGGTGTTCTTTAGACATTGAAAACCACATAGGTTAAACAGCGAGATAAATTCAAGATTTAAAACTCTGATGATATAGCCTTGCCATTTAATTTTGAATACTAAACCTATGTGGTGTTTCTATTATATTTACTTATATTGTAATATGTACTTAATGTATATGTATATATTTCAATATGTATATTGTTACCCTCTGAAATGGGGCGATAAATAGATAATAGACCTTTCACCTTTTGTGAAAAGTCTTACTTTAGAATGAAAAAATAAGCAATGCAGAGAAATGCAGGACGACATCAATAAAACTGTTGTATATTCATTATCATACTGAACACATTGAATAGTTTAAACAATCTGCCGACAACTCAACATTGGAATGAACTATCAACAAAAATAGCCTGGGACCAATCAATGAATATCGCAAAACGCATTCCTGAGACAAATAATTTCTCACAAAAAAAAACTAATTTATCTATGTTGATTCTTTGTCTCTTATACGCTATGTGTTACAATGATTGGCATGCTCCCACGTCATTAGAGCATTGTCCTTCTTGTAAAACAATTGCAAATCTTATTATAAATAATAAACTGTTTAATGATGGTCTAGCGGTATAGAGATCCTGGTTTTCACCCAGGCGGCCCGGGTTCGACTCCGGTCAGGGAATATTTTTTTTCAAATCTACAAAATTTTTTCTCAAATTCCACAGATAGACGATGCCAAAGAGAAATGTTGAAATTATTTAATTAAAAAAACATAATAATATTAAACAAATTTTCAAAAGTGTTTAAAAATAGGCACATTTTCAAAAATACTTCGAGTACAAGAGTAAACAAATTTACATTCAAAAAAATATGTTATGAACGAAGAAGTTGTGTTATGAATTTCGAAAAATAGGATAATTTTTAGGTATAATATTAATAATTAACATAATCCCTGATTAGAGTATTCTGCGGTTTAGGATCTCCTTGGTTTCTTCACCCAGGCCGGCCTGGTGTCGACTCCCGGTTCAGGAATATTTTTTTCACAACTTCTACAAACATTATTTCCAATTCCACCAGATAGACGATTGCCAAAGAGAATGTTATGTAAATTTTAATTAAAAACATAATAAATTCAACCCATTCAAAAGTCTTCAAAAACATAGACAACATTTCAAATATCTTCGAGTACAGAGTAAACAAATTCCAATTCAAAAAATATGTTTGAAAGAAAAGATTGTGTATGAAATTTTTCGAAAAGATAGGATGCACTATTTCGGATATTATTAATTAACTCAATCTAGGTCTAGCGTAGGATTACCTGGGTTCTTCACCCAGGCGCGCCCGGGTTCGACTCCCGCGTCACCGGGAATATTTTTTTCAAAATTCTACATAACACTTTTTCTCAATTCACAGCATACGACGTTGCCACAAGAGGGCGAATGTTCGTAAATTTTAATTAAAACATTAATAATATTAACCAACTTTTTCAAAAAGTTTCAAATTAGAAAATTTCGTAAATACTGGGTTCGCAGTCAAGAGTAAACAAACTTTCAATTCAAAAAATATGTTTACTGAAGAAAGCTTGTGTATCGAAATTTTCGAAACAGATAGAACTGAACTATTTGGTTAATAACTATTTATACATTAACTAATCCCTGATGGCTCTTACGCGGTTTACGGACTTCTTCCTGTTTTCCACCCAGGCGGCCCGGGTTTTCGACTCAAAACGGTCAGGGAATATTTTTATCTATCAATTCTACAACTTTTTCCATCAAATTCAAACAGTAGACGATTTGCTTAAGAGAAACTGTTGTAAATTTTAATTCTAAAACACATTAATATATCTAACCAATTTTTCAAAAGTTTCAACAATTAGAAACATTCTCAAAATACTCTCGGTAACAGAGTAAACAAATTTCCATTCAAAAATATTGTCTATGAAAAGAACAGTTTGTCGTCCATAATTTCGAGAGCGTTAGAATAATATTTGGTAATATATTATCAATATAACTCATCCCTGCATGGTCTAGCGGTTAGGAATCTCCTGGTTTTCACCCAGGGGCCCCGGCGTCGCCTCCGGTCAGGGGAATATTTTTTTTTCAAATTCTACAACATTTTTCTTCTCAATTTCCACAGACTAGGACGTGCCAAAGAGACAATGTTAAATTAATTAAAACATCAATTCATATTTAACCATATTTCAAAAGTTTCCAAAATAAGAACATTCTCAAAATCATTCGGTAAGAGTAAACAACATTTCCAATTCAAAAAATCATGTTATGAAAGAAAAGTTGTGTATGAAAATTTCGAAAAGATAGAATGAATATTTGGTGATAATATTATGAATAAAATCCCTGATGGTTTAAGGCGGTTAGGATTCTGGTTTTTACCAGGCGGCCCGGTTCGACATCCGGTCAGGGAATATTTGTTTTCAAATTCCTACAAACATTTTTCTCAACATTCCACAGATTAGAGCGATGCCCAAAAGAGAAATGTTGGAAATTGTATTAAACATTTAATGAATACTTAACATTTCAAAGTCTTAAAATAGAACATTTCAAAATACTTCGAGTAAGAGTAACACAAATTTCCAATTCACAGAAAATATGTTATAAAGAAAATGGCGAATTTACTAAAAGATGAAATATTCTGATAAATTTCTTTTGTCTTTGGATGATTTTGAATCTGAACCTGTAAGAGGCTCTATCCTAGGATCCAAACGCTGGATGGAGAATAATTCAGTAAGTTTTCTGATAACTAGTTTTTTCATCTACTTTATAGTAAATGGTAATGCATAACACAGAGCTCTTGGCAATCTCGTTTTCATTTCGAATTTTCTTAATAATATAAATTAAATTTATCTTAAAGCTAATGTTTATCCGCTCCAGGAGCAGGCTTAGAGGTGAGGAAGTTTCCGAATCCTTACGGCATGGATTGTTGATTAACCATTGTGAAAATGATTTAATACTTTTAAAGTGTCATTAAAACGGTTAATAAACCCTCAGAAATTAGTGTGAAACTATTTAATTGTCAACATTCATGATGAAAATTAAGATTTATCCAGAGAATTAAAAAAAATCCGAACCAACAATTATAATTATTGTCATCAAAAAATCCAGAATAATGCTTAGTAATTCTGCTGATTTCTCCTCTTCTTTCATCTCGCCTGCCGTCTCTCGAGATTCACTATGGAAGAATTTATAATAAAAATAACAATTAGAAATAATTTTTCATGTTAATTTACAATCTACTTATTTAGTAATAATTTACATAAAATTCATCTAGAATTTATTTCCCAACAAAATCAACAAAGAAATTGTATTCCAAGCTAATTCTTCTCATGTCATTCCGGGGTTGAGGAAAGCACAAATGCTGAAATAAATATTATTCATAAAAAATAATACATAGTTAATTATAAATTACATATTGAAGAATAAAAGCCTAAAGTCTAATTAAATCAGCTTCGAATTTAAAGGAAAAACTATGAATCTGAAGCTGAAATGAAAGTAAAATTTTCTGCTTTAAATCGTTAATTTCACTTAAATAATCCCAACATTAAAATCGAAAATGGACAATCAAAAATTCAAAAGTTAAAGAAAACTCAACATACAAAAAATCTTTAGATAAAACATAAAAAATTCAACTAACGAAATAATAAATAATTTTATAAAGGATTGTAAAAGTAGATTCTAGATAATATGAAGATTTTAACTAAACAAATCTGTAGATTATTAGCCACGAAAGGAGAAACGTTGCTTGTAAAACTTTCCCTAAATTAATTTAAGGTTATTAAGGTTAAGAAGAACTTCGGGCAAACCAAGAGCATAAAATTTACTGTTTCTAAGATAAATGCCAACTGAGAATTTAAATTATAAGCAGTGCTTGTGGATTTTTTTATAGAATCACAGACATTTGTGTTTCTTTGGATTTTCGAAATGCAAGAAGGACATAAATCTGAGAAACGGCAATAACAGTTCAAAGACATTTCTGGTAGAGTCTCGGCATTATAAATCCAAATAAAGAATAAGTTGTTTGCTCCAATAATTAAGAAATTTTTATAGTGCTCTTCACGAAGTTAGCTGAGACAGCTAACAATATTTCAAATACAAATTTAGGGGGATACAAGTACATAAATTCTAAAGAAATGAAAAACATGGTGAACTTCCCGACTACCTGATAAAGTCACAAATTAAATTTTCCGATGGGGAGTTACCATGATTGACATATTAAAGTAAGTCTGACGTTGACTGACAGCGAAATCACATTGAGATTCATCAGATCTTACTCGCTCACAACTGAAGACTGTATACAGCGAATTCCCAGACATTCTTGGAACGTGTTTTGCTTTGAAACATAGAAAATCTCCAGAAACCTTATAACTTATTAAATAATTTAAAATAAATAAGAACTTTTCCAAAGGATCTCATTTGTGGGGGAAAATTTATTAATTCAACAAAATTCAAAGCTCGGGAGGTCTCAAACCTGAGGTAAGTCCGATATAATTGTTAATCTTGGGTTATTGAAACCTTCACAAAATGTCGGAGAATGACAACACATTGATGTCTCTTTTGTGCCAGCCAAAATCGTCTGAAAGCTGGTTGACATTAGTTTTTTACTTGAATTACTGCAATTGAAGGGGAGCTGCAATATATACAGATGGAACTTTATGGTGATTATTGTTTTACATTATGTGCTTAATTGTCTATTTAATTTTATTCCATATTAATCGAGACCAAAACAGTGCAGCACTTCTACCAAGAACATTGAAAGTTGGGCAGGTAGCTTAATTGGAAAAAAGATACCATCTACATCATACCATAGCTCCAGCTGTAAGAACGACTTCTTAGCTCCAACAATGGGAACTTTCTGGTGAGATTGATAGAATACACCACATTCATTCTCTCCTAAAAAACCATAAATGAAGTAAATAGCTTTCTTTGACAAAATAGACGAGCTCTATCACAAAAAGCTGCTCAGGTTTATAAACATCTTACGAAATGAGCAACAACATTCAACGATATAAAGGTTTTGAGACTCTCGAGGCTGACCTAAATAAGCTAAAAGATTTCTCTATTTTGTTTAGAGACAAAAGAAATACTTATCTAAAAGCAAGTATTCATCCGTATAATCAACAGTGCAGAAAGATTGTACATCAAATATGGCTGGCACATTACAGACATACTGAAGACTTGTTACATTTCTGAATAAGATCACCAGCGATGAGGAAAAAAGAACAAATCTGACCAGCCACGTAGAAAATGGCATTGTACCGAGGAGACAATATTAAGAAATCACTTCAACCTCTAGTCGAATGTGATATGTGATTACTCAGATAACACAATGAGAACTTAAATCAAATTGCTCAAGATTGACATTGATTGAAATCCACCAACCTCTGTAGTGTCACAAATTGAACAACATACAAAACCAAAAGGACGGAACTAGACAAACTGTGAGAAGAGATCTTAAAATGAAGGTGCGTGCCTTGCATCAGGGTACTCTCATCATCTGCTGCAATCTCTGAAGACTGATGCAGACAGCACAATAATACAAATAAAATACGCAATAAATCTAAACTACATTGCGGATCCAAAGATCTGGTTCCACAGATGATGGATATTGATTGTTACTTGAAAATCACATCAAGTGGCCCAGATTGCAACAATCAAATTGTTTCATTGTTGAAATTCTTCCGTACAAATCATGGCAGGAAATTTTCCCAATTCTGAATCTGTATTCAGGGCACAGAAAATTCTGTGTCCACTGAAATACTTGATGAATCCACTGGATCTTGGTTCATCTTACTGTTAAGGAATCTCTGACCTCTACTATATAGATTTCCAATCCTTAAATATCGTCATAACTCAACCAACAAGACCACATGCCCTTCAATTACGATGGCGTTGAATCAGCTCTTTTAACTCAAAGCTGCTGATGACGTTTTCCACCCACCGAGAACTTCTTGTTCCAGGAAATTGACAACTACTACTGTGGACCATATATCGTGCATATGTCAATTGAGATATGTGGAGAGTGGGACTGTTTCCTGTATAACTTCATCGAAAAATATAAGAGTTGAAATTCACTAGCTTTCGATCTTAACTCTCTGTTCAAAAATACCGAAAATCTCTGGTGGAGCCATAACTATAGTTCAATATACAAAAGCAGATAAAGCCTCATGGCTTCACCAGTAAAGCTAATCAAATCCATTTTCTACAACCAACATTCATGTCCAACATCGCTAATGAAGGTTTGGTCAGAAGACATTCGGTAAATCACTGTCTTGTCACGGACTTGACAACGCAATTAATTGTCACAGAATGATTAGCTTTATAAGAAAATGTCACATTTAATCAATTCACAGATAATGAATTTATTTTAGTGTCCCATCCCTAAATGGATAAAAATCTGGTCTTATTTCTCTTTTCTATCAGAGCATGAACTAGTTACGTATTTGATTTTCAAAATAGATCCATAATTGAAAGGGCTACCCTAATGGAGAAAAATCTGACTGACTATTTAAACAGATTTTGTTTTAGTAAAACTGTTAGATTTGATAACGATTACAAGACTGATCACCTTTACTTTCGATCGGAGGACCCAACTTTCTTTGCTTCGGTATTCATTGTTTTTCTTGAGAGATTTCTGTTTGGCAACAATTTTTTGACAGGCAGTGTCGAAAAGTTCTAAAATCAATCAAACTTAAACAAACAAATGAGATCTGTCAGGACATAAACTTACTAAACTGTAAAATCTCTGACAAAATCCTAACCAACTATTATGAGAATTTAAATTTATCCGGTAAATATCATCTATTAAATGCTACAATGTGCACTGCTATCCTTGACGATTGCACTCAGTATTTGAGTGAATTTCTGAATTTTGACCATCTTAGCAAAGCTCAAGTGCTATTTACGATTGTAGCCCCGGTAAAGTCTCGAGAGATATTGTTTGTCATTGATTACGAAACCGATGAGCATTACTTTCTCAATCCCACGACATTGACCATAAATAGTGAATACTCTTCTATTTGTTTGAATCTGCTAAAGAAGATAAATGAAATTAGAGATTCGCTTGGTTGTGCAATGATCACTGGTGACTGTCCACATGACACTCGCGGTTCCGGCCTTATTAATCAAATTTTAATCTGCGCTTTCATCACGAATTATGCCAATGATGTCCCGCTTGAGAATATCAACCTGCGAAATATTGGCAATGTTATAAAGTCACTTGTTCCTGTAGTCATCAAAACGAATGAAACTAAAATCAAAGGGAATATAAAATCAAATAAAAATATGAATGGTAAAATGAAATTAGAGAACGTAAATAATTATTAATGCGATTTTATTAACAATCACTAACTCAAGTGTAAATGAAATCGTCGACATTTTTATTAAGGAAATTCCCAAAAAAGAAAAACCAGCGCATAAACCATATTTAGGCAATAAAATAGAGCGACTGAAAATAAAATAAGCAAAACTAAACTTATCACGTTATTTATGACTGAAATGAAAGAAACTGTATATAAATCTTAAACAACTCTAACATTTCTGTCAGACCTCCTATTGAGGATATCATCCAATTTTTTACTCATAATTTCCCCATAGAAAAATCGTGGATGACGTGCTTCAATTTTGTAAAACATCAATGAATACATTGAGACTTGAATCTTTTTCGTCGGATGAGGTGTTGTTTGAAATGAAAAGAGCCGATAACACTTGTCCTGGTCTTGATGGAATTCAATACAAAGATATTATACTTTTTGATCCCGAAGCGAAACTTCTAACATTTTTATTTAATAAAATCATCGCTGATAAAATAATACGACAAGTTTGGAAATCTTTCAAAACCATCTTGATCCAAAACCTGACAAAGATGGCAAATACGATAATGTTTCGTCTTGCGCCGATTGCATTGTTGTCTGTGATTTATAAGATTTTTGCATCTGTCTTAGCTAGTCGATTAACGAAATGGATAAATCAAACAATCTTTTGCATGTAGGACAGAAAGGTGGCTCAAGTCACGATGGCTGTGTGGAACACAATTCAATACTTTCAGCAGCACTCGAGCACTCAAAGTACAGCATAAACTCATCCCTTTCCATAGCGTGGTTAGACATCAAAGATGCATTTGGGAGTGTCCTCACCAATACATGTGGACATTACTTCGACATATTGGAGTTAGCAAAGAGTTTACTTTAATACTTGAAATGCTTTACACGGATACGAGTTCGTTTTTACAGCTGTGGTCCTATCTTAACACAAACATAGCGATCAAACAAGGTGTGAAACAAGGATGTCCAATCTCTATGATTTTGTTTTCGTTGGCTATAAATCCTGTCCTTGAAGCTGTAAGCAGATCAAACATTGCCCCTTTTCCGATAGGTAAATCACCAATCCAAATTCTAGCATACGCTGACGATATTGCTTTGGTTGCAAACTCAGTTGTTGATTTACAAAACATTACAGATGTTGCTGTAGACATAGCGACAAAAATAGGCTTTGAATACCGTCCTGATAAATGTGGTTATCTCCAAATACCTCGCGTTCACATTGACAGTGAGATTTCAATTTCTGGAGTAAAAATCAAAAAGCTGCTCCAAAATGAATTTTACCAATATCTTGGGGTTCCTGTTGGTGAAGAACCTGATCAGAATCCATACGACATTCTTCAGAAAGTAATTTCTGATACTAAGAAAATTTCAGAATGTGATCTACTTGGTTGGCAAAAACTTAAAGCCTATAAAGTTTTTATACACTCTCGCTTAATCTTCCCATTTCGTACGAGAGAAATCAAGACTAGTGTCCTTTCAGGTACGTTGAAAAGTAAAGATTCTTCCGTAAGCTTCTCTTGCAGATTACGTGGATATTTTAGAAAAATGCTAAGTCTTCCTAATTACTCTGAGACTGCCTACTTCTACAATTCTACTGAAAATGGAGGAGCCGCCTGTGTTGATCTTCTCGACGAATACCAT
The DNA here is from genome assembly GCA_022537955.1 of Schmidtea mediterranea. Lineage (NCBI taxonomy): Eukaryota > Metazoa > Platyhelminthes > Tricladida > Dugesiidae > Schmidtea > Schmidtea mediterranea. The sequence continues at coordinate 318,320,925 of CM039679.1, read as the reverse complement.
ACACAGACGATTTGCCACTTTTCCGTTTATTCACATCGGAATGTGAGTTTTCAAGGACAGTCAATATTGCTTCACTAAACTATGTCACCAGTCCACGACTAAGAATAAAGCGTCCTTCACTCCAAGAGAGTTTCAATTGGCTCAATGGTCTTGAATGTAAATATACAGCTTCTGGAAAGAAAACAAGATTCCAAAGAGTACGGACAGCAATCAAATATTTTGAGAAAACACACGAGATTAAAATATCCTTTGAAACCATTAATGATGATCCATTACTGCATATCACAACTAAAGCAAGAGGTACGTGTATCATGAATTCTGACTCTCGTAAAGAGGTTTCTCAGGTATTGCACTCTTTCATACACGAGTCTTATCTCATTAAATGGCAAAATGGCATAGCATCTAAATATATAGCCTGTGCTGTCAATTTATCACCGATTATCAACAAAATGATTTACCGAGGAGATCTGTCTGAGTTTGCATGGAATTTATCCACCGTGCACGGTTAAATGCTTTACCATTCAATGCTAAACCATACAAATTTGGCAATGAAAGACTTTGTCGACGTTGTCACTCTGAGGAGGAATCAATGACTCATGCACTGCAATCTTGTGAAGTCCACCTATCCTTGCGACAAAGAGACACAACGACTGTTTGAGGTTAATTGTTGAAATCTAAAAACTCCTGACTTGATTGTTGTCGTTGATAATGCATGTTCGCTGGTCTTGAATTCTAAACAACGAGTCGATCTCATTATAACTAACTTAGTGAAAAAGAAAATCTACATGGTTGATGTAAAATGTCCAATCGACATGATTGCTAACTTTGAGCAAGTTGATAAAATGAATCTGTCAAAATATGGGTCACTGAAATCTGAAATAGAAACCGCTAAACCAGATTACTCTGTTGACCTTGACACTTGCATTTTTGGTTCTCTTGGCACAATCCCTCCTATGACTGTTGAGATACTTCTAAAAATAGGAATAAAAGCTGTAGATATTAATCGTTTGTTGAAAGAATGTGCGATTAGTAATATCATTAATTCAGCAAAAATATGGCATTACCATTCAAAAGGTGTTCTTTTAGACATTGAAACACATAGGTTAAACAGCGATGAAATCAAGATTTAAACTCTGTGATTAGCACTGCCATTTAATTTTGTATATAAACCTATGTGTTTTCTTTATTTTAAATGTATATGTATTTTAAATATAAATGTATTTTCTATGTATATGTTACCTCTGAAAATGGGGCATAAATAGATAATTGACTTTCACCTTTTGTGAAAGTCTTTTTTTAGATGGAAAATAAGAGGAATGCGAGACTGCAGCTGAGATCATTAAACTGTGTGATAATCAAAGCCGAATTCAGAACTCGATGAACAATCACAAAATTGCCTGGGACAATCAATGTATCGCAAACGCTTCTGAGACAAATAATTTCTCAAAAACAATAACTATTTTATTATGTGATCTTCTGTCTCTTTCGCTTATGTGTTACACTGATTGGCATGCTCCATGTAGAGCATTGTCCTCTTGTAAAAATTGACAAATTTATTATAAATAATAAACGTTTAATGATGGTCTAGCGGTTAGGATTCCTGGTTTTCACCCAGGCGGCCCGGGTTCGACTCCCGGTCAGGGAATATTTTTTTTCAAATTCTACAAACATTTTTCTCAAATTCCACAGATAGACGATGCCAAAGAGAAATGTTGTAAATTTTAATTAAAAACATAATAATATTAACCAATTTTCAAAAGTTTCAAAATAGAAACATTTCAAAATACTTCGAGTAAGAGTAAACAAATTTCCAATTCAAAAAATATGTTATGAAAGAAAAGTTGTGTATGAAATTTCGAAAAGATAGAATGAATATTTGGTAATAATATTATAATTAACTAATCCCTGATGGTCTAGCGGTTAGGATTCCTGGTTTTCACCCAGGCGGCCCGGGTTCGACTCCCGGTCAGGGAATATTTTTTTTCAAATTCTACAAACATTTTTCTCAAATTCCACAGATAGACGATGCCAAAGAGAATGTTGTAAATTTTAATTAAAAACATAATAATATTAACCAATTTTCAAAAGTTTCAAAATAGAAACATTTCAAAATACTTCGAGTAAGAGTAAACAAATTTCCAATTCAAAAAATATGTTATGAAAGAAAAGTTGTGTATGAAATTTCGAAAAGATAGAATGAATATTTGGTAATAATATTATAATTAACTAATCCCTGATGGTCTAGCGGTTAGGATTCCTGGTTTTCACCCAGGCGGCCCGGGTTCGACTCCCGGTCAGGGAATATTTTTTTTCAAATTCTACAAACATTTTTCTCAAATTCCACAGATAGACGATGCCAAAGAGAAATGTTGTAAATTTTAATTAAAACATAATATATTAACCAATTTTCAAAAGTTTCAAAATAGAAACATTTCAAAATACTTCGAGTAAGAGTAAACAAATTTCCAATTCAAAAAATATGTTATGAAAGAAAAGTTGTGTATGAAATTTCGAAAAGATAGAATGAATATTTGGTAATAATATTATAATTAACTAATCCCTGATGGTCTAGCGGTTAGGATTCCTGGTTTTCACCCAGGCGGCCCGGGTTCGACTCCCGGTCAGGGAATATTTTTTTTCAAATTCTACAAACATTTTTCTCAAATTCCACAGATAGACGATGCCAAAGAGAAATGTTGTAAATTTTAATTAAAAACATAATAATATTAACCAATTTTCAAAAGTTTCAAAATAGAAACATTTCAAAATACTTCGAGTAAGAGTAAACAAATTTCCAATTCAAAAAATATGTTATGAAAGAAAAGTTGTGTATGAAATTTCGAAAAGATAGAATGAATATTTGGTAATAATATTATAATTAACTAATCCCTGATGGTCTAGCGGTTAGGATTCCTGGTTTTCACCCAGGCGGCCCGGGTTCGACTCCCGGTCAGGGAATATTTTTTTTCAAATTCTACAAACATTTTTCTCAAATTCCACAGATAGACGATGCCAAAGAGAAATGTTGTAAATTTTAATTAAAAACATAATAATATTAACCAATTTTCAAAAGTTTCAAAATAGAAACATTTCAAAATACTTCGAGTAAGAGTAAACAAATTTCCAATTCAAAAAATATGTTATGAAAGAAAATGGCGAATTTAACTAAAAGTGAATTATTTGATAAATTTCTTTTGTCTTTGGAATGATTTGAATCTGAAGCCTGTAAGAGGCTCTATCCTAGGATCCAAAAGCTGGAGGAGAATTGTAGTAAGTTTTCTGATAAACTAGATTTTATTATTTATAAGTTAAATGGTAATGCTAACACAGACTTTGAATCTGGTTATCATCGAAATTTCTTAAATAATGATAAATTAAATTTATTTAAACCTAATGAAGTAAAATATCCGCTCCAGGACAGGCTTAGAGGTGAGGAAGTTTCGAATCCTTACGATGGATTGTTGATTAACCATGAAAATGATTTAAATATTTTAAAGTGTCATAAAACGGTTAATAAACCTCAAGAAATTAGTGAAACTACTTTAATTTCAAATAATGAAAAATTAAATTTATCAAAGAATAAAAAAAATCCGAACAACAATTATAATTTATTGTCATCAAAAAATCCAGAACATAATGTTAGTAATTCTGATGATTTCTCCTCTTCTTCATCTCGCCTGGTCTCTGAGATTCATAATGGAAGAAATTCTACAATAAAAATAACAATTAAAAATAATTTTCATGTTAATTTAGAAAATACTTACTTTAGTAATAATTTAAATAAATTACAATCTAGTAATTTATTTCCCACAAAATCAACAAAAGAAAATTTTATTTCCAAGCATAATTCTTCTCATGTCATTTCCGGGGTTGAGGAAAGCACAAATGCTGAAATAAATATTATTCATAAAAATAATAATAAAGTTAATTATAAATTACCACTATTTGAAAATAAAGCTCAAAGTTAATTAAATCAGCTGATTTAAAGAAAACTAATGAATCTGAAGCTGAAATTGAAAGTAAAATTTCTGACTTTAATGTTAATTCATTAAATAATCCCAAATTAAAAATTGAAAATGGAAATAAAATTCAAAATTTAAAGAAAACTCAAAATAAAGAAAATCTTATAAATAATAAACATAAAAATTTTCAATTGTTTACTAACAATAATAAATTAAATTTTAAAAAGGATATTCGTAAAAGTAATTCTAATAATAATGAAGATTTTAACTTAAACAAATCTGTTAGGATTATTAGCCAAAATGAGAAACGTATGCTTGTAAAAACCTTTCCCAAATTAATTAGGCTTATTAAGTTAAAAGAAACTTCGGGCAAACACCAAGAGATAAATTCTATGCTTTCTAAGATAAGCCCAACTGAGAATCCCTTAAATATAGCAGGCCTTGTGGAATTTTTTTATAGAAATCACAACATTTGTGTTTCTTTGGATTTCTCGAATGCCAAGAAGGACCATAAATCTGAGAAACCGCAAATTAATCCAGTCAAGACATTTCTGGTAGAGTCCGGCATTATAAAATCCAACAATAACCAGAATAAGTATGTTTCTGCCTCCCCAATAATTAAGAAATTTTTATGTGCTCTATCACCGAAGTTAGCTGAGACAGCTACAATATCAAATACAAAATTTAGGGGGATACAAGTACATAAAATACTAAAAGAAATGAAACAACGTGGTGAACTTCCCGACTACCTGATAAAGTCACAAATTAAATTTTCCGATGGGGAGTTTACCATGATTGACATATTAAGTAAGCCTGACGTTGATGACAGCGAAATCACATTGAGATCATCAGATCTTACTCGCTCACAACTGAAAGACTTATACAGCGAATTCCCAGACATTCTGGAACTGTGTTTTGCTGAAAACATAGAAAAATCTCCAGAAACCTTAATAAACTTATTAAATAATTTAAAATTAAATAAGAACTTTCCCAAAGAGATCTCATTTGTGGGGGGAAAATTTACTAAATTCAACAAAATTCAAAGCTCGGAGGTCTCACAACCTGAAGGTGAGTCCGATATAATGTTTAATCTTGGGTTATTGAACCTTCACAAAATGTCTGAGAATGACAACACATTGATGTCTCTTTTGTGCCAGCCAAAATCGTCTGAAAAGCTGGTTGACATATTTTTTTACTTGAATTACTTGCAGTTGAAAGGAGAGCTGCAATATACTACAGATGGAACCTATGGTGATTATGTTTACAATTATGTGCTTAATTGTCTATTAATTTATTCCATCATTAATCGAGACAAACAGTGCACACTTCTACCAGAGAACATTGAAAGTTGGGCAGGTAGCTTAATTGAAAAGATACCATCTACATCATACCATAGCTCCAGCTGTAAAGAACGACTCCTTAGACTCCAACAATGGAAACTTTCTAGTGAGATTGATAGAATACACAACATCATCTCTCCTAAAACCATAACTGAAGTAAATAACTTTCTTGACAAAATAGACGAGCTCTATCCACAAAAAGCTGCTCAGTATAACATTCTTACGAAATTGAGCAACAACATCAACGATATAAAGGTTGAGACTCTCGAGGCTGACCTAAATAAAGCTAAAAGATTTCTCTATTTTGTTATAAGAGACAAAAAGAAATACTTATCTAAAAGCAAGTACTCATATCGTATAATCCAACAGTGCAGAAAGATTTGTACACCAAATATGGCTGGGCACATTACAGACATACTGAAGACTCTGTTGACATTTCTGAATAAGATCACCAGCGATGAGGAAAAAGACAAATCCGACTCTAGCACCGTAGAAAATGGCATTGTATTCGAGGAGACAATATTAAAGAACTCACTTCAACCTCTAGTCGAATGTGATATGTTGATTACTCAAGATAACACAAATGAGAACTTAAATCAAATGCTGCAAGTTGTCATTGATGGAATCCAACCAACCTCTGTAGAGTCCACAAATGAACAACATACAAAACCACAAAGGACGACTAGACAAACTGTCGCCAAGACTAAATGAAGGTGCGTGCCTGCATCAGTTCCTACATCTGCTCAAATCTCTGAAAAGACTGATGCAGACAGCACAATAGACAAATATAATACCAATAATCTAACTACAATGCGCGATCCAAAGATCTGGTTCACAGATGATGATATTGATTGTTACCTTGAAAATCACATCAGTGGCCCAGAATTTGCAACAATCAAATGTTTCATTGTTGAAATTCTCCGTACAAATCATGGCGAGGAGACTTTCCCAATTCCTGAAATCGTATTCAGGGCACAGAAAATTCTGTGTCCACTGAATATTGATAAATCACACTGGATCTTGTTCATCTACTGTAAGGAATCTCTGACCTCTTACTATATAGATCCAATTCTTAAATATCGTCATAAGCTCACCAACAAGACACATGCCTTCAAATTACGATGGCGTTGAATCAGCTCTTCAATCTCAAAGCTGCGATGACGTTTCACCCACACGATGACTTCTTGTTCCAGGAAACAACTACGACTGTGGACCATATATCTGTGCATATGCAATGATGATATGTGGAGAGTGGGACTGTTTTCCTGATAACTTCATCGAAATATAAGAGTTGAAATTCACAGCTTTCGACTTAACTCTCTGTCAAAAATACCGAAAATCTCTGGTGGAGCCATAACTAAGTTCAATAATACAAAGCAGATAAAGCCTCATGGCTTCACCAGTAAAGCTAATCAAATCCATTTCTACAACCAACATTCATGTCCATCATCGCTAATGAAGGTTTGGTTCGAAAAACATCGGAAAATCACTGTCTTGTCACCGGACTTGACAACGCAATTAATTGCACAGAATGATAGCTTTATACGAGAAAATGTCACATTTAAGCAATTCACAGATAATGAATTTATCTTTAGTGTCATCCCTAATGATAAAAACTGGTGCTTATTTCTCTTTTCTATCAGACATGGAACTAGTTACGTATTTGATTTTCAAAATAGATCCATAAGTGAAAGGCTATCCGGTATTGGAGAAAATCTGACTGACTATTTAAACAGATTTTGTTTTAGTAAAACTGTTAGATTTGATAACGATTACAAGACTGATCGCCTTTACTTTCGATCGGAGGATCCAACTTTCTTTGCTTCGGTATTCATTGTTTTTCTTGAGAGATTTCTGTTTGGCAACAATTTTTTGACAGGCAGTGTCGAAAAGTTTCTAAAATCAATCAAACTTAAACAAACAAATGAGATCTGTCAGGACATAAACTTACTAAACTGTAAAATCTCTGACAAAATCCTAACCAACTATTATGAGAATTTAAATTTATCCGGTAAATATCATCTATTAAATGCTACAATGTGCACTGCTATCCTTGACGATTGCACTGAGTATTTGAGTGAATTTCTGAATTTTGACCATCTTAGCAAAGCACAAGTGCTATTTACGATTGTGGCCCCGGTAAAGTCTCGAGAGATATTGTTTGTCATTGATTACGAAACCGATGAGCATTACTTTCTCAATCCCACGACATTGACCATAAATAGTGAATACTCTTCTATTTGTTTGAATCTGCTGAAGAAGATAAATGAAATTAGAGATTCTCTTGGTTGTGCAATGATCACTGGTGACTGTCCACATGACACTCGCGGTTCCGGCCTTATTAATCAAATTTTAATCTGCGCTTTCATAACGAATTATGCCAATGATGTACCGCTTGAGAATATCAACGTGCGTAATATTGGCAATGTTATAAAGTCACTTGTTCCTGTAGTCATCAAAACGAATGAAACTAAAATCAAAGGGAATATAAAATCAAATAAAAATATTAATGGTAAAATGAAATTAGAAGAACGTAAAATAATTATTAATGCGATTTTATTAACAATCACTAACTCGAGTGTAAATGAAATCGTCGACATTTTTATTAAGGAAATTCCCAAAAAAGAAAAACCAGCGCATAAACCATATTTAGGCAATAAAATTAGAGCGACTGAAAATAAAATAAGCAAAACTAAACTTATCACGTTATTTATGACTGAAATGAAAGAAACTGTATATAAAATCTTAAACAACTCTAACATTTCTGTCAGACCTCCTATTGAGGATATCATCCAATTTTTTACTCATAATTTCCCCATAGAAAAATCGTGGGATGACGTGCTTCAATTTTGTAAAACATCAATGAATACATTGAGACTTGAATCTTTTTCGTCGGATGAGGTGTTGTTTGAAATGAAAAGAGCCGATAACACTTGTCCTGGTCTTGATGGAATTCAATACAAAGATATTATACTTTTTGATCCCGAAGCGAAACTTCTAACATTTTTATTTAATAAAATCATCGCTGATAAAATAATACCGACAAGTTGGAAATCTTTCAAAACCATCTTGATCCCAAAACCTGACAAAGATGGCAAATACGATAATGTTTCGTCTTGGCGCCCGATTGCATTGTTGTCTGTGATTTATAAGATTTTCGCATCTGTCTTAGCTAGTCGATTAACGAAATGGATAAATTCAAACAATCTTTTGCATGTAGGACAGAAAGGTGGCTCAAGTCACGATGGCTGTGTGGAACACAATTCAATACTTTCAGCAGCACTCGAGCACTCAAAGTACAGCATAACTCATCCACTTTCCATAGCGTGGTTAGACATCAAAGATGCATTTGGGAGTGTTCCTCACCAATACATGTGGACATTACTTCGACATATTGGAGTTAGCAAAGAGTTTACTTTAATACTTGAAATGCTTTACACGGATACAAGTTCGTTTTACAGCTGTGGTCCTATCTTAACACCAAACATAGCGATCAAACAAGGTGTGAAACAAGGATGTCCAATCTCTATGATTTTGTTTTCGTTGGCTATAAATCCTGTCCTTGAAGCTGTAAGCAGATCAAACATTGCCCCTTTTCCGATAGGTAAATCACCAATCCAAATTCTAGCATACGCTGACGATATTGCTTTGGTTGCAAACTCAGTTGTTGATTTACAAAACATTACAGATGTTGCTGTAGATATAGCGACAAAAATAGGCTTTGAATACCGTCCTGATAAATGTGGTTATCTCCAAATACCCCGCGTTCACATTGACAGTGAGATTTCAATTTCTGGAGTTAAAATCAAAAAGCTGCTCCAAAATGAATTTTACCAATATCTTGGGGTTCCTGTTGGTGAAGAACCTGATCAGAATCCATACGACATTCTTCAGAAAGTAATTTCTGATACTAAGAAAATTTCAGAATGTGATCTACTTGGTTGGCAAAAACTTAAAGCCTATAAAGTTTTTATACACTCTCGCTTAATCTTCCCATTTCGTACGAGAGAAATCAAGACTAGTGTTCTTACAGGTACGTTGAAAAGTAAAGATTCTTCAGTAAGTTTCTCTTGCAAATTACGTGGATATTTTAGAAAAATGCTAAGTCTTCCTAATTACTCTGAGACTGCCTACTTTTACAATTCTACTGAAAATGGAGGAGCCGCCTGTGTTGATCTTCTCGACGAATACCATACACAGACGATTTGCCACTTTTTCCGTTTATTCACATCGGAATGTGAGTTTTCAAGGACAGTCAATATTGCCTCACTAAACTATGTCACCAGTCCACGACTAAGAATAAAGCGTCCTTCACTCCAAGAGAGTTTCAATTGGCTCAATGGTCTTGAATGTAAATATACAGCTTCTGGAAAGAAAACCAGATTCCAAAGAGTACGGACAGCAATCAAATATTTTGAGAAAACACACGAGATTAAAATATCCTTTGAAACCATTAATGATGATCCATTACTTCATATCACAACTAAAGCAAGAGGTACTTGTATCATGAATTCTGACTCTCGTAAAGAGGTTTCTCAGGTCTTACACTCTTTCCTACACGAGTCTTATCTCATTAAATGGCAAAATGGCATAGCATCTAAATACATAGCCTGTGCTGTCAATTTATCACCGATTATCAACAAAATGATTTACCGAGGAGATCTGTCTGAGTTTGCATGGAATTTTATCCATCGTGCACGGTTAAATGCTTTACCATTCAATGCTAAACCATACAAATTTGGCAATGAAAGACTTTGTCGACGTTGTCACTCTGAGGAGGAATCAATGACTCATGCACTGCAATCCTGTGAAGTCCACCTATCCCTTGCGACAAAAAGACACAACGACTGTTTGAGATTAATTGTTGACAACCTAAAAACTCCTGACCTGATTGTTGTCGTTGATAATGCATGTTCGCTGGTCCTGAATTCTAAACAACGAGTTGATCTCATTATAACTAACTTAGTGAAAAAGAAAATCTACATGGTTGATGTCAAATGTCCGATCGACATGATTGCTAACTTCGAGCAAGTTGATAAAATGAATCTGTCAAAATATGGGTCACTGAAATCTGAAATAGAAACCGCTAAACCAGATTACTCTGTTGACCTTGACACTTGCATTTTTGGTTCTCTTGGCACAATTCCTCCTATGACTGTTGAGGTTCTTCTAAAAATAGGAATAAAGGCTGTAGATATTAATCGTTTGTTGAAAGAATGTGCGATTAGTAATATCATGAATTCGGCAAAAATATGGTATTACCATTCAAAAGGTGTTCTTTTAGACATTGAAACACATAGGTTAAACTGCGATGAAATCAAGATTTAAACTCTGTGATTACCATTGCCATTTAATTTTGTATATAAACCTATGTGTTTTCTTTATTTTAAATGTATATGTATTTTAAATATAAATGTATTTTCTATGTATATGTTACCTCTGAAAATGGGGCATAAATAGATAATTGACTTTCACCTTTTGTGAAAGTCTCTTTTAGATGGAAAATAAGAGGACTGCCTAGCAACGGGTGCCAAGTGGCGATTAGAATCACTTTGTATGGCGTTACGGGGCAACCGCAGGTTAATTCAAACAAATAATGAAACCCTGTAACCCACCAAAATGATGAATTTGAAAATCAAACTGCAAATAGCATAACTGTAAATTATTCTAAAAAATTAGATAATTCAAAACTAGAAGTTGACAGAAAAAATAAAATTGAAAAATCTAATAAAGTTCGAAGTGAAAGAACTTTTGTAAATAATAACTACAAAGATTTTCAATCTTTAAATAAAAATAATAATAACAGTAAAAATTCAAAACTTGGAAAGAATAATCTTACCAATAACTCGAATTATCAGAAAAATCTTAACCCTTATAAATCTGTTAGAGCTTTAAGCAAAAATGAGAAAGCTGTTCTTTTTAAAACCTTTCCCAAATTAATTAGGCTTATTAAGTTAAAAGAAACTTCGGGCAAGCACCATGAGATGAATTCTATGCTTTCTAAGATAAGCCCAACTGAGAATTCCTTAAACATATCAGGCCTTGTGAGATTTTTCTATAGAAATCACAACATTTGTGTTTCGTTAGATTATTCTAAAAGTATTAAAGCTTCACAGTCCCATAAATTAATAAATAGTCAACTTAAAACCTTTCTAGTTGATTCTGGCATAGTAATATCATACAAGAATATAAATAAGTATGTTTCTGCCTCGCAAATCATCAAAAAGTTCCTATGTGCTCTCTCTCAGAAGCTAGCAGAAACAGCTACTATATCCAATATTAAAAACAATGGTATTCAAATAAATAAAATACTCAATGATTTAAAACAAAGCGGTAAACTCCCTGACTACTTAATGAAGTCACAAATTAAATATTCTGATGGGGAATTTATCATGCTTGACATTTTAAATAGCTGCGATGGAGATAACAGTGATACTACTTTTAAGTCATCTGATCTCACTCGCTCACAGCTAAAAGACCTTTATAAAAATTTCCCTGACATACTTGAACTGTGCTTTGCGGACAACATAGAAAAAAATCCAGAAACTTTTTTAAAACTAATTGATGAATTAAAATCAAATATGAATTTCCCTAATGAGATCTCATTTGTGGGGGGTAAATTTATAAAAATAAATAAAATTCAAAATTACGAGGTCTTACATTCTGAAAATGAGTCAATCTTGGCTTACTGAATCTCCAAAAAATGACTGAGAAAGACATTACGCTAAGGTCTCTGCTGTGTCAACCAAAATCCTCCGAGAAGCTGGTTAACATCATCTTTTATCTAAATTACCTTCAATTAAAAGGTGAGTTAAATCACATCACTACTGGAACATACGGCGATTATGTCCATAACTATGTCCATAATTGTCTATTAATGTATTCTATAAGTGACATAGATAACTGCAGTACACTTTTGTCTAAGAATATTGAAAGTTGGGCTCCCAGCTTGGTTGATAAGATACCTCCACTATCATACCATAGCACCAGCTGTAAAGAAAGACTCCTTAAACTTCGACAATGGAAACTATCTGGTGAGATTGATAGAATACACAACATCAACTCTCCTGAAACCATAAGTGAAGTAAATAACTTTCTTGGTAAAGTTGACGAGCTCTATCCACAGAAAGCCACTCAGCATAATATTCTTAAGCAATTAGGCAACAATACCAACGAAATAAAGATAGAGACTCTTGAAGGTGACCTAAATAAAGCTAAAAGATTTCTTTATTTTGTTATAAGAGACAAAAATAAATATTTATCTAAAAGCAAGTATTCATATCGTATAGTCAAACAGTGCAGAAAGATTTGTACATCAAATATTGCCTGGCACATCACAGAGATGCTGAAAAATCTGTTGACATTTCTGAATAAGATCACCAGCGATAAGAGAAAAGGCAAATCAGACTCTAGCACCTTGGAAAATGACATTGTACTCGAGGAAACAATATTAAAGAATTCATCTAAACCTCTAGTCGAAAGTGAAACGATGAATACTCCAGATAACACCAATGTGAACCTAAATCAAATGCTGCAAGTTGAAATTGATGAAATCCAACCAACCTCTGTAGCGTCCATAAATGAACAACAAACAAAACCACAAAGGACGACTAGACAAACTGTTGCCAAGACGAAATAAAGGTGCGTGCCTACATCAGCTTCAGCATCTGCTCAAATCTCTTAAAAGACTGATGCAGACAGCACAATAAACAAATATAATACCAATAATCTAACTACAATGCGCGATCCAAAGATCTGGTTCACAGATGATGATATTGATTGTTACCTTGAAAATCACATCAGTGGCCCAGAATTTGCAACAATCAAATGTTTCATTGTTGAAATTCTCCGTACAAATCATGGCGAGGAGATTTTCCCAATTCCTGAAATCGTATTCAGGGCACAGAAAATTCTGTGTCCACTGAATATTGATAAATCACACTGGATCTTGTTCATCTACTGTAAGGAATCTCTGACCTCTTACTATATAGATCCAATTCTCAAATATCGTCATAAGCTCACCAACAAGACACATGCCCTTCAAATTACGATGGCGTTGAATCAGCTCTTCAATCTCAAAGCTGCGATGACGTTTCACCCACACGATGACTTCTTGTTCCAGGAAAACAACTACGACTGTGGACCATATATCTGTGCATATGCAATGATGATATGTGGAGAGTGGGACTGTTTTCCTGATAACTTCATCGAAAATATAAGAGTTGAAATTCACAACTTTCGACTTAATTCTCTGTCAAAAATACCGAAAATCTCTGGTGGAGCCATAACTAAGTTCAATAATACAAAGCAGATAAAGCCTCATGGTTTCACCAGTAAAGCTAATCAAATCCATTTCTACAACCAACATTCATGTCCATCATCGCTAATGAAGGTTTGGTTCGAAAAATATCGGAAAATCAGTGTCTTGTCACCGGACTTCAAACAAGGTGTGAAACAAGGATGTCCAATCTCTATGATTTTGTTTTCGTTGGCTATAAATCCTGTCCTTGAAGCTGTAAGCAGATCAAACATTGCCCCTTTTCCGATAGGTAAATCACCAATCCTAATTCTAGCATACGCTGACGATATTGCCTTGGTTGCAAACTCAGTTGTTGATTTACAAAACATTACAGATGTTGCTGTAGATATAGCGACAAAAATAGGCTTTGAATACCGTCCTGATAAATGTGGTTATCTCCAAATACCACGCGTTCACATTGACAGTGAGATTTCAATTTCTGGAGTTAATGTTGTAAATTTTAATTAAAAACATAATAATATTAACCAATTTTCAAAAGTTTCAAAATAGAAACATTTCAAAATACTTCGAGTAAGAGTAAACAAATTTCCAATTCAAAAAATATGTTATGAAAGAAAAGTTGTGTATGAAATTTCGAAAAGATAGAATGAATATTTGGTAATAATATTATAATTAACTAATCCCTGATGGTCTAGCGGTTAGGATTCCTGGTTTTCACCCAGGCGGCCCGGGTTCGACTCCCGGTCAGGGAATATTTTTTTTCACTTTCGAATCATCTCTAAGTTAGAGATTGTAAAATTGTGAATTATTCAAAATCAAACTCAACAATTTGGATTATGATTAACAAAAACAGACATGTATATTTGTCATCATCATTTCAAACAACAAATTTATATTGAATAATATTAAAACAACAATAATAATATTATCATTGGAATAGTAGGACATTTGAGAAATAGATTGAGTTAAAATGACAAACATTTATCATGCGCTGTTTATGACTCTTTGTATAGAAGGGTGGACTTCGGAAATCAAAATCCTCTAATTTTATATATAATAATACTACTCTTACTAGTGAGTAGCTGATAATTAGATTTTATTTCGTAAATTGTTTTAATAATCGAAAGAAATATTGATTTTAAGCAATGGCGAATTTGGGTTTTGCTGAGTTGTTTGGGGTATTTCTTTCCTCATTGAAGAATGACAATTTCTATGCTGGCCAATTGGAATTTTATCAATCCGAGATCAGCAAGAAATTACTTCCAAGGATCCAACTGCTAGAAGATGGTTTTAGTAAGTTTATTGATAAACTTGATTTTATTATAAATCATTTAAATGGTAATGGTAACACAGATTTTAAATCTGTTTTTTCTACAAAACAATTAAATACTTAAAAGCTGTGAAATAAAATATCCGTTTCAGGACAAACCTATAGATAACAAAGAAATTCCAAAACCTGACGATAAATTTTTAATTAATAAAGAAAGTGATTTTAATTTGCTACAATATCCTAAAACTGTTATTAAATCTCAAGTAAACGTTAAATCTAATTTAAAATCAAAAAAGAAAAATTTCAATTCATTATACTTATTAAAAAATAAAAACGAAAATATAGAATACAATTTATTTTCAAAAAGAACAGCTGCTATAAACACTGATATTCATTGAAAAAATGGCGAATTTAAGTTTAATTGAATTATTTGAGGAATTTCTTTCCTTAATAAAAAATCCTAATTTATGTTCCGGCCAACTGGAATTTTATGAAGCTGAGGTCAACAAGAAATTACTTCCAAGGATCCAAATGCTGGAAGAAAATTGTATTAAGTTTAATGATAAACTTGATTTTATTAACAATCATTTAAATGGTAATTCTAACACATCTTAAATCTGTTTTTTCTAAAGAACCTTTAAGTAATGATCAAAATAATTTATATAAAACCAGTGACATAAAATTTCCGCCTCTGGACAGATTTAAAGGTGAAGAAATTTCAAAACCTAAAGATAAATTGTTAACTAATCACGAAAAAATTCAGAGTAAATAAAATATTAAAAGAAATGAGTGTAAGCATATGTGTAGCTGTTAATATATAATTAAATAAGTAGTAATATTATTATATAATTAACTTTAACAATTATTTTAAAATAAAATTTTTAAAAGTAACAAAATATAAAGTTAATATTTTGATATATACGTTACAGGAAACTTCAAATTTTCATTCCGTAATAATATAGTATAATCTATATTATTATTATTATCAAATTCTTTTCATAAATATTCTTTAATTTATTTTACTCAGTTGAGCTAAAGTAAACCATTAAATCTTAGAAAATAGAATAAATTAAAATATAAATAAAATATAAAATTTCAACCGAAATTAATTTCGGTTTCAATCCCTGCTTTTAAATCATCAGATGTTACTCGCTCAGAGCTAAAGGACTTATATAAATGATTCCCCGATATCCCGAGCTGTGTTTTGCAAAAAACATTGTAAAAATCTCCAAAAACGTTAATAGAACTAATTAACAAATTAAAATTAAATATGAATTTCCTTAAAGAGATCTCATTTGTGGAGGGTAAACTTATAATAACTAATAAAATTCTATATTCCGAAGTTTCACATTCGGAAAGTGAGTCAGGAATAATGTTTATTTTTGGCTTATTGGATTTTTACAAAATGACTGAGAAAGTTTGTTTACATAATCTTTTATCTAAACTACTTACAGTTAAAAGGTGAGTTCAAACACATCACTACTGGAATATATGGCGATTATGTTTATATTCGTCTATCCTATTAGTGACAGATAACTGTAATACACTTTTGTCTGAGAATATTGAAAGTTGGGCTCCCATCTTAGTTGATGAGATACTTTCTGTATCATACCATAGCACCAGCTGCAAAGAGACTCCTTAAACTTCGTCAATAGAAACTATCAGGCAATATTGATAGAATACACAACATCATCTCTCCTGAAACCATAAGTGAAGTCAACAACTTCCTGAATAAAGCTGACGAAATCTACCCACAAAAAACTGCTCAGCACAATATCCTTGCAAAATTAGGCAGTAGTATTATTGACATTAAAGCTGAAACACTTGAAACAGAATTAAATAAAGCTAAACGATTTTTATACTTTGTTATTGGAGACAAACAAATGTATTTACTTTAAAGAAAATACTCATACCGCATACCTCTATACAGCAGAAAGGTTTTCACACCTATTATGGCTGGATACATCACAGACATACTTAAAACTCTCCGCATATATTAATAATAATGACGAGCAGAAGAACGGCACGCCTGACTCTCTCACTATATAACATTCCATTGTATCTGAAGAGAATATTTTAAAAACCATCTTAAACTATTACCGACGATGATCGACTTGAAACTTTAGATAACGACAGTGAGATTTTAAATCGAAAGCTGGAAGTTGACATCGACGAAATTCAACAAATCGCTATAGCGACTAGTAATGATCAACACGAATACCAACAAACAAGGCCATATAAAAAAGTAGGAAAACAGGTGCCAAGACTAAATGGGAGGTGCGTGCCTGCATCAGCTTCAACATCTGCTCAAATCTCTGAAAAGACTGATGCAGACAGCACAATAAACAAATATAATACCAATAATCTAACTACAATGCGCGATCCAAAGATCTGGTTCACAGATGATGATATTGATTGTTACCTTGAAAATCACATCAGTGGCCCAGAATTTGCAACAATCAAATGTTTCATTGTTGAAATTCTCCGTACAAATCATGGCGAGGAGATTTTCTCAATTCCTGAAATCGTGTTCAGAGCACAGAAAATTCTGTGTCCACTGAATATTGATAAATCACACTGGATCTTGTTCATCTACTGTAAGGAATCTCTGACCTCTTACTAGATAGATCCAATTCTTAAATATCGTCATAAGCTTACCAACGGGACACATGCCCTTCAAATTACGATGGCATTGAATCAGCTCTTCAACTTCAAAGCTGCGATGACTTTTCACCCACAAGATGACTTCTTGTTCCAGGAAAACAACTACGACTGTGGACCATATATCTGTGCATATGCAATGATGATATGTGGAGAGTGGGACTGTTTTCCTGATAACTTCATCAAAAATATAAGAGTTGAAATTCACAACTTTCGACTTAATTCTCTGTCAAAAATACCGAAAATCTCTGGTGGAGCCATAACTAAGTTCAATAATACAAAGCAGATAAAGCCTCATGGTTTCACCAGTAAAGCTAATCAAATCCATTTCTACAACCAACATTCATGTCCATCATCGCTAATGAAGGTTTAGTTTGAAAAACATTGGAAAATCAATGTCTTTTCACCGGACTTGACAACGCAATTAATTGCACACAATGATAGTTTTATAAGAGAAAATGTCACATTTAAGCAATTCACAGATAATGAATTTATCTTTAGTGTCATCCCTAATGATAAAACTGGTGCTTATTTCTCTATACAATAAGACATGGAACTACGATTGTGGACCATATATCTGTGCATATGCAATGATGATATGTGGAGAGTGGTACTGTTTTCCTAATAACTTCATCGAAAATATAACAGTTGAAATTCACAGCTTTCGACTTAATCTTAACGCACTGTTGAGAATCCTTTAAAAATATATGGCTTTTTAAATTTTTTCTATAGAAATCACAATAAATGTGTTTCTTTAGACTTCAAATACCTATAAAACCAATGAATCCGAACAATAAAAAACTAAGTATATTTCTGCAACTCCAATTTTTATGTACTCTTTTCGGAAGCTAGCTGAGACAACTACGGTATCAAATACCAAATTTAGGGGGATACAAATACATAAAATATTAAAAGAAATGAAACAACGTAGTGAATTCCCGACTACCTAAACTTTCTCCTGTCATTTCCGGGGTTGAGGACAGTAAAAATGTTGAAATAAATATTATACATGAAAATCATTATAAAATTAATTCATTATTTAAAAATAGTAGTTTGGAAATAATAAAATCAGATGATTTAAAGAAAATTTTATCTTATAGTTCTAAAGCTGAAATTGAAAATAAAATTGCTGAAATTAAGGTTAATTCATTAAATAAGTCTAAATTGAAAATTGAAAATTAAAATTAAATTCAAAACTTAAATAAAATTCGAAATAAAAGAAATCTTGTAAATAATAAACATAAAAATTTTCAATTGTTTAATAACAATGCCAATTCAAATTTTTAAATGTATAATAATAAAAATAATTCTAATAATAATAAAGGTCTTAACTTCAACAAATCTGTTAGAATTATAAGCCAAAATGAGAAACGTATGCTTTTCAAAACTTTTCCCAAATTCATAAGGCTTATTAAGTTAAAAGAAACTTCGGGCAAGCACCAAGAGATAAATTCTATGCTTTCTAAAATAAGCCCAACTGAGAATCCCCTAAATATAGCAGGCCTTGTGGAATTTTATATAGAAATCACAACATTTGTGTTTCTTTGGATTTTTCCAATGCCAAGAAGGATCATGTATCCGAGAAACCGCAGATTAACTCAGTCAAGACCTTTCTGGTAGAGTCTGGCATTATAAAATCAAACAATAAACAGAATATGTATGTTTCTGCCTCCCCAATTATTAAGAAATTTTTATGTGCTCTTTCACCAAAGTTAGCTGAGACAGCTACAATATCAAATATCAAATTTAGGGGGATACAGATAAATAAAATATTAAAAGAAATGAAACAACGTGGTGAACTTCCCGATTGTCTGATAAAGTCAGAAATTAAATTTTCTGATGGGGAGTTTACCATGACTGACATATTAAGTAAGCCTGACGTTGACTTTTCCAAAAGAGATCTCATTTGTAGGGGGGAAAATTTATTAAACTCAACAAAATTCAAGGTTCGGAGGTCTTACGATCTGAAGGTGAGTCCGATATAATGTTTAATCTTGGGTTATTGAACCTTCACAAAATGTCTGAGAATTACAACACATTGATGTCTCTTTTGTGCCAGCCAAAATCATCTGAACACTTCTACCAGAGAACATTGAAATAAATATTTATCTAAAAGCAAGTATTCATATCGTATAGTCAAACAGTGCAGAAAGATTTGTACATCAAATATTGCCTGGCACATCACAGAGATGCTGAAGAATCTGTTTACATTTCTGAATAAGATCACCAGCGATAAGAGAAAAGGCAAATCCGACTCTAGCGCCGTAGAAAATGTCATTGTACTCGGGGAGACAATATCAAAGAATTCATTTCAATCTCTAGTCGAAAGTGATATGTTGAATACTCCAGATAACACCAATGAGAATGTAAATCAAATGCCACAAGTTGACATTGATGGAATCCAACCAACCTCTGTAGCGTCCATAAATGAACAACATACAAAACCACAAAGAACGACTAGACAAACAGTTGTCAAGACTAAATGAAGGTGCGTGCCTACATCAGCTTCAGCATCTGTTCAAATCTCTGAAAAGACTGAGGCAGACAGCACAATAAATAATTATAATATTAAAAATCTAACTACTATGCGCAACCCAAAAATTTATATTATCTGCACATATCCTGGCGAGGAGATTTTCCCAATTCCACTTAACATTGATAAATCTCACTTGATCTGGATTATCTAATATAAAGAATCTCTGGCTTCCTACTACATAGATACAACTATTCAATACCATACAGAACAGTTTCCTTGATAACTTCATCAAAAATATTAGAGTCGAGATTCACAGTTTCCTACCTAAATTTCTGTGGAGGTTCTCACTTATTTCAATATAACAAAGCAGATAAAGCCTCGCAATTTGATTAGTAAAGCTAATCAAATACTTTTATAAATTCTCAAAAAACCAACTGTCTTATCACTTGAATTGACATTGGAATTATTTTCTATTTGACAACAATATTCTGACAGGCAATGTCAAAAAGGTTTATGCAAAGCGTGGCTACAAGCGGCACTATAATGGACACATTTGTAGCCCAATCACTGCAGCTGCCACCTCCACCGCACAACCCTCGTAGCAACAAAAAGAGCTGCAACCACCACCGGCTGCCATCATTGATTTATAGAATTCATATATTATTTAAATTTTAAACTTTCCAATAGAATTTGAGAATTCTTTAAAAATTTCAGGGTTTGTCGAATTTCTCCACAGAAATTACAATATCTGTGTGTCTATTGTAAAAAAGTGAAAATACATGTATCGCGATTGTTTTGACGTATATATCATAAAAGTTCTAATTTGAGATGTATAGATAATATTTTACTTTTGTAAATATATCTGTATGTTAGCTTTATTCTGTAGTATTACACATATTTTTTACAGTTGCTAATTACAGTCATGTATTCTCATTTATCGGATTTTGTGCAATTAAAACATAAAACGTATTTGTTATTAGTGAATTATTATGAGAATTGTCTTTCTAAGTAAAATTATTAATCGAATTTTTAGAAAAGGTGTTCAAATTAACTGTTTAATATTTCATGGTAATTTTTATATTAAAATGGTTACTTAAAAGCAAACTATATAACTATTATTAGAATGTAAAAACAAGAAAATTTTTAGTCTGAATAATCATCAAAAATTGTTCGGAACAATTGGGGAGCTTGTATGTAAACTTGTGCAAGCATATGTGTAGCTGTTAATATATAATTAAATAAGTAGTAATATTATTATAGAATCAACTTTAACAATTATTTTAAAATAAAATATATTATCAGATCTCGAAAAGATTGGCAGAAGAACAATGCCTTTGGGTGTCATATACACCTTTTGCTCATCACTTCGAAAGAATTTTAGAGACATTGATTGTACTCAAATTACAAATCGTGAGTTAAGTCATTCATGAGTTAACTCAGAAATTAGACCCTCCTAATTTCTTTATCTACTGAGTTGAGTAGATTAATTCTATTATCTACTGAGTTGAGTTATATATTCTATTTTTCTCTCTTATTTTACTCATTAGATTATAAAACTAACCTACTCAACTCAGTAGATAATAGAATTAACCTACTCAACTCACTATATAAGATTTGATGCTGGGTTGCTCACACGCACACACACACTCTTCTACGCGCGCACTCTCTCTTTCTACGCACACTCACCACAGTCAGTTTGCTTGGGGTCTATTCTCGGCGGTGTTGCGCGCGCACGACCAAGACAACAACCCATCAACAGTTTGAGTAAATTCATTCAAACAAAATCTAGTGCGGGCCCAGCATTAATAACGATTCACTATGTATATTTCCCCAAAATGAAGCATTCAAAGTTAATTTTTATCAAAATAATTTCTACAAATGGATGTATTTTTGGTTTATTTCATTGAATACTTGTTTCATTATAGGGATTGTGTGTCGTTTTTGGATGTTAATTTATTTTTCTACCCTATTTTGAATCCTATAATAATTTGGTAGATGAAACTGCGAATAAAATATTAAGATTAATGTGTAAAGTGATATGACTAAGAATGTTTTGAATATTTTTAGATAGTTTGAGTATGTTAAATTGTGATAAATTGATGTTTATTTATTGTTTAAATTTTTTTTAAATTTAAATATTATTTGTATTATATTAAATTAAAATGTTTCATTATTATATTATTTTATTATAATAGTGATAAAAAGCTAATATTAATGTGTTTAAACTTGTTTTACCGACTCTTTCAATCGGAAATGAAACGTGTCATTGGTGCATTCATATATATGAAAATAATACCTGAAATAACAGATACATTACAACCCAGCACGCAGTTACTAGTGAATAATGAAACTGTTATAATAAGTTATATTTTTACACATCCGCCATTGCTATTTTTTCCCGCGTTTATCAAGTTGAGAATCACTGGTTTATACTATATATCATATTACGGAATCGCCATTTTGACTTTTTGTTTAAATGAAGTCGCCAATTTTGTTTAAATGGTCGAATTTAAGTCAAACAACATCATTTTTAGGTTAATTTTGGATGAAATAGCCGAAATTTGGCTCAAACCCCACGAATTCAGGGTACTTTTGTCATTGAAAGGAATAATATTAACTGGTACAATGTGTATTAGATTAGATTTGTTCACATCCTCACCAGAACGGCAGCGGGGGCGAAAGTATGTTGGCTAGAGCGCTTATAGTATACTACTATCCCGTTTTGTTTTTAGCAGTTTTTCGTATATATTAAAGGGCCGATCCCGTTTTCAATGTAATCATATATAGATAGAATTATTATTTTTATTATTAAAGTATAATTTATAAAATTATCATTATTATTATTATTGTTCTTTGGGAGAATTATAATATTTTATTATAATAGTGATAAAAAGTTATTTAAAAGCAAATGTGTCGCTTTACCTTGCTTTACCTACTCTTCAATCGGACATTAAATTGAAACGTGTCATTGTGGCATTCATTTATAAGAAAATAATACCTGAAATAACAGATACATTATACACAAAGTAATTCCACTAAATATGATACAAAATGAAATTTCCGCTGGAATCAAGAAAATGGATCTTGGATGAAAATGAATCAAATACGAAAGATTCAGAAATACGAAAAATTGATAACAAAGGAAACTTAAAATCAATTTTCTATGCGATTAAAAAACGTGCACCACGTCAAATAAATATAAACCAAAGAAACCTTTCGAATGCGGAAGATGACGACAAATAAAAATAAAACAATGAGATGAATAGAATAAAATCAATAATTAAAAAGATAAATATGATTTTTATTTAATAGTGTTAATTGAGTGTTAATTTAATAGCTAATTTAATTTATTGGATAAGCAATGTACCATTTGAATGTCAATTTATTAGGTTAATGAAAAGAGAAGTTCACGTTGGGTAAGATATTGGTAATATTGAAGGAAAAGCGTAAAACCTTTTATCAGCAGCTAATGAGAAAAATAATATGGTTCATGGAGTATCACAGCGTGAAATCACCTCCGCAAGTCCCTTCACATCATGCAATATCAACGGCGGTGTTGGGCATCCTTAGCACAAAACTGCATTAGCAAAGTTTCGTACTCCTTTTCGTGACTGTAGGGAGAGTTTAGAATAAATTATAGAGCCACAACTTTTGAAAAATAATAAACGATGTGACAAAAAAGACTATTCAACTTGAAATAGCTTGGTTTATCTTTTAAATAAGATCAAATTTGTATTTGTAAATAGATTTTGCAGAGTTTCAACATTAACATGTATTAGTTAAGTATTTTTATTTAGATACGAACAAATGTTGCAATTGTTCTTTTGTATCATAAGCATGATTTAATGGGTATCAAAATTAAAGCGGCAACTTTGAATAAGTTTGTAATGTTTTTAAGTGGTTTTACTCTAAGAATATCCAAAAAATGCAATAAATCTCATTGCTGATTGACATTTTAATTATGTTAGGACTTTGATATAAGAGAAATATAAAACTTGAATAAATTAAAGCAGGGATATTAAATTACTTTTAATTTAGTTTTTCTTTAATATTAATATTCGTTTTTCATTCGTTAAATATTACATTTTAGATCAGAATAAATTAAATATTTGCTGTTTTAAAATAGAATAAAACATCGAAATACGAAACATAATATAGTACAAAATATATATGAAAATTTATATTGAATATACTAACTGCTGAAATTCAAGTTAGACAGAGTTCTTGAGAATGGGATTACATTGGATATTGATGAATGTATTTGGCATCAAGATTTAAGTGACAAGATATTTGAAACTCATCATCTTTCTGGGTATAATTTAATTCTTCAAAATTTTAAGAATACCAATAAAACTTAGTCACAATTAGATGAAAATTTCATTGTAGAAATACATAAAATAGTATCTGCATAGTCTATTTAAAGATGGATGAATTGGCTGTAAAGATATTAAATAATATTACGTTTTGGAAGGATAATATCCCTATCAACTTAATTTCAGCCATAGAAATATGATATTATCAGCTTTTCTGGAATAATTGAAAGAAATAATGATTAATAAAAATGGCTTAATCTTGTTTAAAAAATCATAAATTCATGATTAATTTTGAATTGGCAAAATAAGTTAAACAAATTATGAAAAATTTATAAATACTATTTAAAATTTAAATAAAACTTTAATTAATAATTACCTTTCATCACATTATTTAATCCTTAAAAATCAAAGAATATCTTCTGATAATATTTTTTAAATAGTTTTAAATTATGTGTAAAATTTGTAAATAAATATTTTTGTTGGTTGTTGGGTTTCAAATTTTAAACTGTTGTGCAAAAAAATTGCCTTGAAAGTTTGTGTGAATGTATAAATAATTTAACATCACTAAATATAAAAATCTGAGAAAAACAAGAAAAAATATAAAATCAAACATAAAAAATATGCTGTTTTGACCAAAGAATTCAGCAAATTTATAAGAACGTTATATGACGAAAAAAAATTAAATTAAAAGTTAATAAGAGATTCTATTAATAAATAAATGAATAAATCCACAGAAACCAATAAAATATAATCAACAATAAATTATTTATAGAAAATTTTTGAAGTTCAAACACGCAGAGACACACCAACAAAGCAGGTTCTAGGAGAGGCTAGAACATTGGGCCACTGGCCCCGGGCGTAAAATTTTGTGGCCACCAAATCTTTAAAACTTCATTTGAAAAACCTTCATGAAAATAAAATAAATTTTTTAAAATGCAATGATTTGAAAATTGAATAATGATATATCTAATGCCAACAATCAATATTATAAATGGTGAAATATTGAAAACTTAGTGATACAAGATTAAAAGTAAAGTTGCTTACGACATTTCATCAGACCTGCATGATGAAATGATATTTTTAAAAGCATTTAAGTAACTTACTTTATATCACCAAAGCCAAACGAAGTGCTTAAATCCATAAGTGAAATCAATTTGGAATAAATTTTTCTAAATCTTGTAGTTGTATTAAAACCCTTTTTGAGAATCTCGATTTCTGTAGCCGAGTCGGAAAATACGTTTTCAACTCAAAAACCTTTTAAGAATTTCATGAGATCTACAATGGCACAAGAGCGACTAAACGAATTGGCAATGCTTCATATTAATTACAATACTGCAATAAACCTCAATTTTAGTGAAATAATTGATATATTTCAAAATCTCGAAAATCTTTAATTTAATAAAATCGGTTTTTATGTTGTTTTGTTGTTAACTATTTTTTAAAAAATTATGTTGAGGTCCCGATGTTATTTGAGGTCTAAACGTGCAATGATGTTTCTTATATAAATAAAAACAAAGCTTTTATTTATCAAGGTTTATTTAATAACAAAAATAATTACATTCAATTTTTCTATCTTTATTAAATATTCGTGTTATATCGTTTGTTTAATGTATGTAGTGCTTCCTGTATCCAATTTCAAAAATATTCGGTGTCAAACGTTTTATCAGTTTAATTATTAAGTTTCACGAGGGTTATCCTTGCAAGACCACCTTAAAATGGGTTTGATTTTTGGGCGAATATACTGAATTTGTCTTCGCTATTTAAACAATTTTTTTGCTGCGTAAAACAAAAATAATATTTTTCACCAGTTAATATTCCTGTGTTAAAATTAAAATAATTATTACTATAAAAAATCATTATACTATAAATATTTATTATTGTTATATTTATCTCCTGCTAAAAGCGTTACTATTATTTAATTTAAAAATCATGTTGCATTTTTAAATTATATTGATATTTTGTTCGTTGTTTAATAAAAAAATTCACCTGTTTTTATATATTTCATTTAAAATTATTATAACATTTATATGGAAATTTTGTTAAGATCCGAAAAATTGGGGATAAATCTAAACATAGTACTCGTACTATATTTGGCTCTAAAAGATCTATAGATAGAATATATAATATTAATATTAATAATTATATTAATTAGTAAATTGCGTAGTGTTAAAAAACAATCACTTTCCTTTGAAAACGTTTATTATTACGAAATTTACAATAACAGCGTGTAAAATATTAAAAGTGTTACTCAAGGTTTGGATACTCTGATCCCTACTGTTTTACCTGCCAGCAAGAAAATAGTTGGCTCCTATGCAGCAGAAGGGGGAAAGCAAGATTTAATGATTTTGGGGCTACACAGGTGGGGTCAAGACTGTCTGACATCTTGGTCCACGCTTAAGTTTCTTTCACTTTAATAAAATCTGTTCTTTTCTTTCCTTGAATATCGAAAAAACTTTCTTCTGATAATTGTTCCCTTCGAACAATTTTCTCAAACTAAGATTTTGATAATTGTATTCTCGTTAATTCCAGTGAACGAATCGATATTTATATTGTCTTGTTAGACTAATCAATTGTCGAGACGAAACACAAATTCCAATAGATAGATTCAATTTCTCAATAACAAATTTCGATAGATAGATTCAATTTCTCAATAACAAATTTCGATAGTTTTGAGCTTCTCTTAAACTATTTTATTTACAACTCTAATTTTTCCGTTTACCATATATTTTTTCTTTTTTGTCAACTTTTTTCAATTATTATTTTTCTCCCCTACAAAGAAAATCATTATATTTAGATTAGTTATAAAATCACTTAGTATTTATATTTTTATATTCTTAAAAATTATTTTTATTTATATTTTTTCCTATACTTAGTAATTAAAAATTACTAAATTTATCTTACCTACCCTAAAAGTTACAATAATTTATTTTGTCCTTATAATTTTTTATTAACTAGGATTATAAAGTATTAACTATATTTACCTTTTATGTAAATTATTTACATGTATACCAGAATTAAAAAATTAAAAAATTAAAACACATTGATATTGACATCTTTGAAAAATACAATCACCATAATAAAATATAAATTTAAAATTATCGAGACACATATGACGCAAGAGTAAATAAAATAAAATAAGTCAAGCGTGGGATATACACAATATGATAACTAAAGATAGAGTGACCATAATAATAAAATAAGTCAATAATAATAGTCATTTTGTACACTGTGTTTTGAATTTTGGGAATTGTTCTGATTTTAATTACAATTAGTTTTCTACTTACACATAACTTTTAGATCCTGTCCTATAATACTTATTCAGAACGAATGTGGTGATATGTAACCCGAACGACAAAAGAAACAGTGAAAATGAATAATTTAAATGAATGTTGCGTTATTTTGATTGAGATAATATCGATCATTAGACTGTTTTAACCACTTGCGCTATGATTTAATTTTCGGTAGCTGGGCCGCGCTCTACTATATATGTAAAGTATCGTAAGGCATCGACGTCTGACCGCGTCAGTGAGCTCAGGGGTTTGACCAGTGCTTAGCGCGAGGGTAGGGTCTTACATAAAAGATTTACACGAATATAAATAATTATTCACAACAACAACAATAAAAATCATCAAGGCGTGCCTGGCACGTCAATATAGCGCAAGTGGTTAATTTATTTTAATGTCATTTTTTATTAAATAATTTAAGTTTATACCAATCAAGATTATCGATTCAAACCATGGAAACCATTTAATAAACTTTATAACAATAGTATTATATGTTATTGAAAGTAGTAACTTGTGAGCTTTCTGGCACAGTCACTTCTGATTCGCTGAAAAAAGGCATTACTCATTCGATGCGTCATTCTTCGGCAGACATTTTTATATTGGTTGTCTGTGTGATGAGTCATTGCCGATATATAACAAAGAAAATGAGTCATTGAAATCTTTTTTTTGTGTTCGCAAATCATTTAATGTGTATTTTAGTTTTTTAAAAAATTTTTTAGAAAACCTAATTTTTCCGAAAAATTTTCTAAGTCCAAGTATCCCATTCAAATTTGAATTTTTGATATTACAAACGTCTATGTTAATATTTTCATGAATTTTTTTATGTCATTCGTCCTAATTTTTAATTCTCTATCTGATTCCATCTTAAAAATTGGAAAAAATGTACAGATTTCTGAAAAAACCTGGCACAGACCCCCTCCCCTTCTCCTATTATTATTATTATTATTATTATTATTATTATTATTATTATTATTATTAATATTATTATTATTAATATTATTATTATTAATATTATTATTATTATCAATATTATTAATATTTAAAATAAGAACAAATCAACAGCTTAAAACTTTTATTAATTGTAAACAATTTGACTAAAATAATATTGTCTAAGAGGTTTTTTCAAAGTCCATTCTACATATCGTCGATATCGGGCAGCGCAGCAACGGCAACGAAGAAGGATCTTTCAAGTAGTAACCGACGAACATGATGATACCAACTGTACCAAGGGAATTGACTTATATAAATCTAGATAACTAGTTAGACGCACTGACTAAATAAATTACAAACTTCTTCGAGACAATCAAAATAAGGTCCCATGTAACCTGGCATAAAAAATTTCAGCATTCCAAGGAACAACTCAATCTATCCCAAAGTATATCCTCGAGAATATTAGATTTATATTAGGAGCTAGACAATATAAATATCGAAGAAGCACGATGCGGAGAAAAGCAACAAAATGTCCACAGATGATATAATAAATCCAGAACTTCCAACAATACTATTTAATCGTTCAAAGACCAAACCAATTCCTCGAAGCGATTAATTGAATGCCAATAATACACAGTCGCCGTTGACTGCAGGGACTTGTAAATAAAGTTAAATCCAAATAAATATATTTATTTGTCAGTCATACAGACGATTAACATGAATGAAATAAATAAATATCCGTTTAGATTTGATTTGTGATGAAATGTTCATTAGATGTAAGATTAATCAGAAAATGATTACAAAGCATCAATCTCAAGGTCTTCATTTGATTATGCGACCCACAATAAAACCAACAAGCATTGCTAGCTCAGCCACTGCGGAAGGCGTCCACACCCCTGCTAATGATCGAACGGGTGTCGATAGTAGGAAACCACGAGAACAAGGTGCGAATCAGATCTCCAACAATGAGAGATATTATGAACCAGGTAACTTCATATGGAATAGCAACCTAAATATTCATTGCTCACTAAGTTACAAAGATACATAAACCGAAGGAGGGCAGTTTGTTTAGTGCAACCGTAGATCAATGGGCGAATTTGAATAGATAAATTATGAGATTTATTGGGTCGTGACCGTTGCGTTTATATGCCATGTAAAATTTTCATACAGTCTATCCATTTAGAAATTTTGCAATAATCATACCAACCATGCTCGAGTTATTTTTACGTTATATTACTGTTTCAGTTGACACGAGCCATCAAAGGAATGATACATGGAGCGATAACGACAGGATTACTTTGAAGTTCTAGATCGGATGGCCGTCAAATATCGACAGGCCCTCTTGGATGCTATCTATAGCCTCTCCACGATGGAATAATCGGGTTAGCCTATTCGTGCAAATTCCCGAGACAATAAGATTGAAATACCCAGACTCGAGGCGCGCCAACGCACAGTATTTTCTTTGTACAGATAAAAGGAACAAGAAAGAAAATCCCACTGGAAAGTTGTTATCGCTAGAAGGAGATTGAAATGCATCAACAAAGCTATTGCGACTGGAGAAATACCCAGTACCTGTAGATATGCCCCTGAATATGGCGTATCTTTTGAATTAGACGACCCAACCTTAGATTAAATGAATGCACTAACCAGCTTAGTATTACCGGAACGGTTCAGAGTCGAGTCGGAAATCGGATAGAAGAAGGCGATCATTCTTACAACGGTCATCATCCACTGACAAACGGACGGATGCGTCCGCTCTAGCCTGGATACAGGAGAGATCCCCACAGCAGAATGTAAAGGAGGGTGTGAAATGAACAGTGTTATTAGTTTAGAAATAAATACTAAGTAGTTGAAGTGTTATTGTTTTCTATCTTTGTTGGTAAATCTAGATGATTTATCATGTTTACAGCGTATAAATCTAATTAATTATAATAAAGAAATTACATTCAGCGAGTGAATTAAATTAAATAAGATCAACTTACCATACCCAAACCCAAAGTATAACGTTCGGGGTAGTGAAAAAAAAATAAAATTATTTACTCATCTTCATAGTACTCGACCCAGTGTGACGCTATAAATGAACTAGACAAAGAAGGGTTTATAATAAAATATATACATCAATAGCTAGCAATTAGAGAATATTTGTCCAAATTGATATTAACCACTTTAAAGATCTCGCGTAATTTTAGACCTGTAACTCATCCGATCAATATGCCGAGAACTGACAGAACTGTAAAAGATTAATACCGATCTGCATAAACCGTTACTACTGCTGAGCAGAAAATTCCATGAAATAAAGTTTACTTGGGTAGAACCAAAGCAGGCCAAAAAGATTTATCAGAGACTGAATGAGGCCCAGCGTGGATAGCAAGGAGAGAAGCAAATTACGCAGGCCCTCCGTACTCAAATTCGCGGGTTAGAAAAAGCACTCTTATCCAGCCAGGAGTGTAATGCGGTTACTTTCCTTCTGGTGTTGGCTTCTGCACAGCTAAGTTACCAAGAATGGAATGGAATTTACCCACTAACAAAAGCAACGCGTCCACACTCACATCTCGAAAGGTCTGAACGCATGCAACGACGCCTGCAGGCCACCGAAAGACTGGGGAGGACATTAACAAAATACTAACTTGTTTTAACCCATTTTATTCTTACCATTGAGTGATTCCTTAATTAATGAATCATTTGATGTTAAATGCGCGTGATTATCAAGAAAAGTAATCAAATTAAGTGAAAGGAACGAAAGATAGAAGTCGAGCATAGGCCTTCTATCGGCAGCTCGCAGAACTCGACATGAGGCCGAGCCTTAGTAGTTCTGAAAATAGACTCACATTTGGCGGTCTCATAACCAACGTATGTTTGGGTCAAGGTCATATACCACCAACTCACCAGTATGAAATAAATCATTAGTCCAAATTTTTTCAGGCAAAATTTAACCATAAAAATGTTTACCATGATTCATGAAAAACAAATAACACCTAAACTCCTAAATGGACATAACAAACAAATTTTTAAATTATCCATTACAAGCAACGTTTCCTCTAATTTTTTTTTAGCTGAGCAGAAAAAAAATAAATTGCGATACAATTTAAAATTTTAACAAAAATTAAGTAAATTAGGTATTTTAATAGTAAATATGTTTTTTCTTGCAATATTAAATATTAATCACATGATTATTTTTTTTCTCTCCTATCTTTGTTGTGCTTCAAGTAATGGTATACTTTATCCAGGTCAATAGTATTTTCCGACATTAAGTGTGACTTGATTCTTATTAAATTACCCAAATGATTTACGTCCAATCTATTTCTAAATTTTGTTTTAATCAAATTCATCAGACTAAAGCCTCTTTCACAATCAGCGCTCAATGCTTAAAAGGTTCCACAAATATCAAACAAAATTCTTATATTTTGAAAACTATCTTCACGAAGAACCAATTGAAGTAGATCATTGAGATCACTACTATTATTTTTGAATTTTTCTGTAAATAAGTATTTTAAATCTTTATATTCATCCATTATTATTTTATTATCCATGTTTGGGATGAGATTTCCGTATTTCAAAATATTTTTTCAAATATTTTTCAAAATATTTCAAAATAAGTTTTCATTGCTATAATTAAAATCAGATGTGTTGAAAATGGCGTTTTGATCAAAAGCATTCCAAAGGTCCATATCAGCATCAGGAAACCTTTTATCCAAATAGTAGCATAACTTCTCAATAAATAGAATTATCCCAGATAATATTTCTTTATTATTGTTACTTTTACCTTCAAGAATTTTTTTCACATCTTCACTCCAATAAATTATATCCCCAAGATACTGACTTCTTAATTTTGTGATGATCGATTTTCAATATTGATGCGATTCCATAGGGGACAAAACACTTTTTTGTAAATATTTTGATAGTTTTGTTAATTCTGTAAAAACATCATTTAATGCAATCAGTGTTATACGATCCACCTTATTTTCTGAAACTGTTAAGCAATATTTTGCTATTGAATCAGCTGAATTGGAACTATCAAGCTTTTCTTTGCAACATTCTTTTAAGACATCATAATTCCAAATAAACGGAATAATCGCAAAATGATGAGAAAGCCAGCGTATTTCATTAAGAGGTCGGAACATCAAAACTTCACAATCCATTAGACTTGCCATTTCTTCAAAATTATGTTTCTTAACAGATGAATTATAAAACATGGTATAAACTGTTAGCAATAACGTTTCTACTTGGGCAAAAGAGGTATACCCTTCCAGGCATCATAGATTCCCAAATCTTCTCTATGTGCCATACAATGCTGAGCTGTTAAGTGTGGAATTTCTTGCGTTAATAGAGCTGTAACTCTATTATAGGCTCCCAACATTACTGCAGCTCCATCAGATGGTAACATTACAAACATTTGCATATCCAGATTAATATTTTTATAAAAACATTTTATGGAATTTACAAATGTTTTTCTGTCACATGCATTTAATTGTAATATTCCAGTAAAAACAGTTTTGTAATTAAATTTAAATCGGTGTTTTATATAAATAATTAACATTTTGTGAACTGAAATATCAGTGCTTTCATCCACTATTAACCAATGAAATTTTGTCATCTAATATGTCGCTTTAATAGTCGAGTTTCCAGTCATTCCATTTTTCCTCACTGCAAAATCACCACCAACTTTAGACCCAGCGCAAAATTTACATATAACAGCACCAGTTTCAAGAAGTACAAATATCTCTCCCAATTTTATATTCTGATTACCACAAGAGCTTGGTATAGTTGCTTCAACACAGAGAGAAAGCCAATCCGATTTTAACTGCTTCATCTTTTTTTACCAATTCACCAGTAGCTAAATCTTTTCTTTTTGACATTATTTTATTGAATATTAGTCCAATATTGATAATTTTATTTTTTACAAAATATATGTACTAGTAGATACATATGAGGACTATGCCCCGTGGATATTTGGCTTGAAAAAATCGGAGACCCCCCTATAAAAAATTTATTTTTCGGGAGGAAAGGGGGGGTTATTTTTTTAAAAAAATTATTTGTTTTATTGAATGAATTTTTTTAATTATTTGTTATAATTAATTCATTTGTTTTAATTATTTGTTTTAATGAATGAATTTGTATTTAATTTAATTTTTAGTTTAAATTTTCAAATTTCAAATTTTTCAAAATTTTTTTAATTCACGATAAAAAAGTCTAAGTATTTTTTCTCGATTAAAAAGCCTAAAAAATAAAAATTGGATTAAATCG
Source organism: Schmidtea mediterranea (assembly GCA_022537955.1). NCBI lineage: Eukaryota > Metazoa > Platyhelminthes > Tricladida > Dugesiidae > Schmidtea > Schmidtea mediterranea. The sequence continues at coordinate 318,287,185 of CM039679.1, read as the reverse complement.
CCTACGATTGGTCGTACTATAGTTAGGGTTATTTTCGAATAAAATTGGCTCAAACCCGATTAAAAAAATTAAAATATTTCATCGAATAAAAGCCTAAGTATTTTTTCATACTTAAAAACCCATAAAAATAAAATTGGCTCAAATTGCTTGTTGACAAAAATATATTTGCTCGATTAAAAATCCTGAATATTGTTTTTATTTTTATTTTAATTACTTTAATTATTTGTTTTAATCAAATTAATAATTTTATTTATTTTTTAATAATATTATTATTAAATTTAATTGTTTGTTTTTATCAAGTCAATTATTATTATTTTTTTAAAATTACATTATTATTAAATTAAATTGTTTGTTTTAATGAAGTGAATTAAATAATCAAATAATTATTTTATTTTCATTTAATTATTTATTTAATATTATTATTTTATTATTATAAATAATATATTTATTTTATTTATTTTTTATTAAATTAAATTTAATTGTAAGTCTAAGAATAATTTTTCAATAAAAAAAAGATTGATAAATCATCGATAAATTTTGAATTGTAAAAATAACAAACTTTCAATCCATACAAATATTTTTACTGACAATAAAAATTAAATAATAAAGTTAATTTTTTTTCAAATCAAAAATATCCGAGTAATATGCTTTACGCATTTCGGCCAACAATATATGGATTGTTTGGTCACGGTTGATATCGTGGCAACATGGACATCCATTTGAACATGTTACTCTCATACTGTCTTTACAAACAATGCAATTTGCAACACATCGGCCACCAGATCCCTGAACGTTGTCATAGTGAATCTAGAGAAGTTCTTCAATGTTAATTCCTGTAAAATGGTGAATTTTTGTTGTGAGAAACTCTAGTGAAAATTTTCTACTAAAGTTATTTTATAAAGGTGTAGTTTATTTTAAAAGAAAAATATATTAACGTCATAACAATAGCAGCCTTTGAAGAGAGACTCTTCCCAGCCGCTTGTAAACATTACTAACATCATTTTTTCGACTAGTGACAAGTGTTAGCATCTTTTTATTTGCGTGCTTGATAAGGATTCTTCAAGAGATACTTGTAGGAGTTATATTTGGTTGCCGATCAGTACCATGTCGTAGCAATCGCTCATTGGAATACATATTTAAGCGTCATTTATGAAGGGTATCCAATCGTAAAATATTTTTATGTGAATATCTGATGAAAGTCCAGTTGAAAGTAGTCGCACTTATATCTTAACCATCAAGTAACCAGCACAGTTTACAATTTTGAAACCCAACAACCAAACAAAATATTTACTTACAAATTTTGTACAATATTTAAAACTATTTAATATAAAATTATCAATGTATACTTTTTGAATTTTGAAGAAATAAATAATGTGATGAAAAATTATTATTAATTGATGTTTTCTTTAAATTTTAAATATTATTTATAAATTATTTTGCAATTTGTTTTACTGTTTCATCAATTAAATATTAATTCTGTTTTTATGATTTTTTAAACAACAAAATTTAACCATTTTTATCAATTATTCCAGAAACTCTGATAATTTCATATTTATATTGTTTTATTAATATTCTTGAAATCCAGAAGAATTAAATTATGCACAGGAAAAAAATTGTTTTTATATGTGATAAGATAACTTCAATAATATTTAAATTTTGATGTCAAATACCTTCATCAATATCCAATTTAATCCAATTCTTAACATTTATGTCTAACTTGAATTTACAGTAAGTATATTCAATATAAATTGTCATATATTATTTTTTACTATTTTATCTCTTATTTTGATGTTTTATTATATTTCTTTTAAAACAATAAAAAGCAGCATTTACATAATTTATTCTTAGCTAAATAGTAATATTTAACCAATAACTGATGAATAATATTATAAAAGAAAAAGTAAATTAAAAGTAATTTTTTTCCTTGATTTAAGTCTTTTAAATCTAGTGTTCATTTATTTGAGCACCATCTACTTTAAATAATTTATCCTTGATTTTCATACAATGATTAAATTAGAGGATCCATTATTTTTCACAAATTATATTTAATAACCTCTAGAATTTATTGTACACTCTCACCGTGATCTCACAATGTGTTTTTAGCAATTGTTTCTCAATGTTTCAATAAAATGTTTTATCGTATAACTGATCTCAAAGAGTTATCCAAAATATGATGTCGTTTGATGGGAACCTACATTAATTTTATAAAACTTTAATCAATACGACAATAATCAACCCGCATAATAAATGCAGGTACCCGTTTGAGGTGGGAGATTTACAGACACACAAACTCAAGGATATACTCATTTGATATATGCATTAGGCATTCTAATTTATCTTGACAAAGTTACAAAACAATATCGAACAAAAACAAAACCAATTTAATAAAAATATAATTAAAGTAAGTTTCAACATTTGGACAAGGTATTTTAGTTAATTATAGTTTATGGAAGTTATCTTTTTAATGTGACCTAATAATTTGGCCACTTTTAATTCTGTGTTCTTAGCTCGTTCAGCTTTACCTAGAAGGCGGTGCACAACTCTGCAAAGTAATCGCGATTAAATCCACTTCTAAGTTCGCCAGGACTGATTCATTTAATTTTTATCATAAATTCAATCTCGAGAACACACGACCGTTATAATATATTCCTTCCTGAATACTCTCCTTATACTCGAGCACGTTAAATTAGAGTCGGGATTTTCTTATTTCTGAATACTGTTATTTTACAAATGAAGTTACTGACTATAACCTTAACATTATAGGTATATGAGCTTGGTAGATCATCTCATTGTCGAGATATACAGGGATTAAATTAGATTTCGGTTATTCAAATAATCCCCAATTGTTTTCGAACCATGCATCCTTATTTATCAATTTTAATTAATGTATTAATCAATTTCACATAGTAAGTATCCAAACAACTTAGTATAGGAAGAAAAAAAATAATATAGATTAATTGGATTTATTAAATCAAAAGAATTGAAGTTAAAATTATGAAATTATAAAATTTAAGAAGTAATAAACTAAATTATTTAAGAAAAGTTATCCAAGTAGGTTATTATTATTGGTGGAGATCAACTTTTTTGAACAGAATTTTGGTTTATAAGACTCAAGTGCAAGTATTGTTTCCATTTATTATTTTATTGTAATTATAATTTTGTAATTCTATTGTTTTGTTATATAATTCATATAAAGGCACGATAGAGCATATAGTATAGTAACATAGAATACACCCCAGCTGTCCTGAGACAGTTTTTTTTATCGGTGACTCGGCTGGGACCTGACATACTCCATACACACACAAGAGATTAAGATAATTTTTAAAATTAGACAATTACAGGGGGTCTTTTTCAAAGAAAAATTTATAATAACTTTAACTATTTATTTACTATAAAAATTGAAAATAAAATTTATTTCTAGTAAATTAATAAAACAAAATATTTTTATGCTACAAGTGATTTGGTACCACATTAGTTGCTGCGTAATAGGAAAGTACTATCTAATATGAATTAGAGGAAACAGAAAATATACGAAAATGAAAAAAAGATTTAATTTTGAAAATGTTAAAACCGTTACATGTTTAATGCCGGACAGTTTTCAGTGACGGACAAACAACTAAAATCCGGGATGTGTGGTCACATAAACTAATGAAATGAATTTAATTTTAAAGCATAAATTCTGGAACTGTTGAAAAATACCCGTTAGAGATTTTCAAATTATATTATTTTTGAAATTATATTATTATTCAAATGGCGTATTCTAATTTACTCCACGGGAAAAATTAAAAACTAATTATAAACATAATATTTTCTATGTCAGTTACGTGATGGTAAATTAGATTATTACAAAATATTAAAAAGATACCTTTTTTCTTGAGATAATTATCGATATTCATCATCAGAAAGATAAATTGAATTGTTGTGTAATAAAGGAAATATTTAATTCTGCTTCTGAAAACACCTGAAACTTAAATGACCTTGCTTACCACAGCACGAACGTAGAATATTTTGGCATTAACGGCACGGTTTTCAATTTACTTTCCTCTTCCAATTCAACTTGGTAATAAGCATTTTTTAAATCTATTGATGAAAAATATTTTGTCCCATTCAGAGAATCTAACGTTTCGTCAACATTTGGAATTTGAAAAGCTGGTCTAACCGTATTTGAAATTAAAATTCTAAAATCTATAGAAGTTCCCTTTTTAGGCACACGCGCAATTGGTGAATTATAAGGTGATTCACATTTCTCTGTTATTTTATTTTTCGCCAAATTTTTAACAATTTCTTCTAACTTTTCTTCATAGTGCATTGGTTGTTGCCGGGATTTAATTGGTACCGGGCCACAATTCGTTTCTATTCGGTGTTTTAAAATATCTACTTTGCCTATATCCCATTTATTACACATAAAAATATATGTAAACTCTGACAATTTCATATTCTGGATTACAACTTTCAATTTTTATTACCTCATCTACAGTTTTATTATCTTTTTTATTAATGCAGCCAAATTTTGCTTGCAAACTGAGGATATTATCATTACTAATCTCAACCGATTATTTTCTTACAGTTAAATTCTATTTGTAAAGAAACTCTTCCTAAAATTCCTAACATACTACCGTTGGCGCATGATATTTTTTTATTTCCTTCACTAATGTACCTTAGGTTCAATTTTTCAACAATCAATTTAGAAATAACACTTATTTTTGCGCCTGTGTCAAACAGCGAATAAAAATTTTAATTATTTAATTTAACATTACAATCATCAACATTACAATATCCTATATCACATACATTTTTCAATACATTAACATCAATTTTAAAGTTATCATTAAAGTTGCTTATAGACCAATCATTCTTATCATCATTACTCAAAAATACATTTTCAAAATCATTCTGGTTATTAAAATAATTGTATAAAAATAATATATTATCAAATTCTTGATTGGGGAAAAAATCAATATTTGTGCTAAAATTATTTAAGGTCCTCAAACTTGTATCATTGCTTACATATGATTTATCGCTCCTAACATATCCTCTCTGCTTGGAGCTTTGGCATTTTCCAAAATCACAGAGTGATCGTCATAGTCATTTGGCTTGTCATCATATACTGCAGCAACATGATCTCGGCCATTTTGTTCATTTTGCCGATTTGAATTATCTCTATATCGAATATTATTTCCATTGAATTGATTGACATTTCCTCTCTATTGATTAGGGTTTCTTTCAAATCTCCTTTCATAATAATTCTGCTTCTGAAAACACCTGAAACTTAAATGTCCTTGCTTACCACAGCACGACCTTCGAATATTTATCATTCACGGCACATGTGACCAATTTAGAGACATGCATAGTATTAAATATTTGAAAGTGATTCTGAACTTCTATTTTTGAAAACTGGTTCGAATTGGTTGTCTGTCTTTGAAATCTTGACTGAAATTTTTTAATTCGTTTTTTTATCAATCTAATTATTATTCCTGAAATTATATCTTTTTAACATCAATGTTATATTGGCCATTTTTTAAAATTGCAGAATACGAGTTATTTCCGACCGCTACCACTCGTGTCTTCGACTTATCTTCATCCATTTTCTGCACTATTCTTTTAATATATTTGGCGTTATGCTTTTCTGTAATTATTCTCCATTATGTTTCAATTCTTCTTTTGTTAATTTTCCTTTTAATAAATCTTCCGTTATTTCGTAACATTTTATTTCACATATTTCTTCAACTTTGACATAGTTTATTTGTGCTTCAAGATCTTCTGGACACCTTTTAGATCCTTAGCTAAATTTTGATCTTTTTCATTAGGAAATTTGTCATATTTGCGACAATTTTCATCCAAATATGCTCGAATTATCACTTTTCCTTGGCTATTGTCCAATCGAGTTATTGAAAAATAAGATTCCATTTTCTCGATAAATTCATCCAGATCATCTCCAATTGAATATGCCTGATTGTGGAAGCATTTGCAGTAATTCTTGAATTGAAAACTGTTTGAAGATTAAAATGACAATGTGTGAAGAATTTATTAATGATAGGCAGACTATATATATATATATATATATATATATATATATATACTACACGTGCCTATTGCACATGCATCGTTGGGATAAATAATAAACAATGACGTAATCTGATGACCCAGACATTCAAAATAATCAATCAAACACACAAGCAATCATAAACATTAATTATAAGGGATACATATTGGGGACAGGGAAATCAAATATCCCAATACAATTACATCACATAGTATGATACTAAGAAATAAAAGAAATTCAATTTTGCAAAAGAAAATTGTGAATGAAATTGAACACAAACTTGAACTTTTACTGCTTGTAAAACACAGATGGAACTTTATTCACCCTTTGTTGGAAAAACTTATCAGAGTTCGAGTTCCAATTCAAAACACTGTATTAAATCTGTATCCAAATACGATTGTTTTACATTACTACTTTAATTAAAATAACTTGGAATAAAATATTGTGGATAACTATTATTTGGATTTGTCAAATATTCTCTTAAATCCTCTTTAAAAGTTAGTTGTTTTTCCAAAATTGTGCATTATTTTGGGAGTTTCTCGACTTGGCGGTTTTCGGTTAGAGATATCATTCATCGCTCAGGTCAACAGGTAGTTATACAGATCTTGCAAAATGGATAATTGAATCCTGTAACAGAATACAAAACCTACGAAATACAGTAAAAGAAATAGAAGAATATAGAAGAGTTTATGTCTGGTACCCTGAACAATTTAGAGAGATAATCAGGAAATGGAAACATGCAGAATGGGCAGCTGAAACTATAGAGAAGTACAGTTTAAAAATCATGACACCGGACTTCGAACCAATAGAAAAAGATTTCTATATCACAGCCAAAGTAAGTGAAGTGAAAAAGAGAATACCATACGAGCCACCATTTCATATACAACACGAAGGACGATCTTTGGACGACGATATCGAAATAGGAGTCACGCCGTTACAACTAGGAGTAATAAATGTATTAACAGTAACCAACATTGCAGGTAGAGAACTCAACAAAAGAGAAATCAGGAAATCAGGGCGACAGGAAAGTCTAAATACGCCTGAAGTCCCACCTGCAACAGATGAAGTAACCGTCATAACAACCGGAGACGAAGAAATATTAAACGACTTAAACATCATAAACGGGGAAGTAGCAAGGAGAATCCCAGAATCCAGAGATCTATTCATCACAGATGATGAAAACGATATCACAATGGATGACTTGGACGGATTCGCATGCGGCTCAAAAGCAACCAGCTGAAACAATAGAACCAGATACAGAAGAAGAGGAAAGATAGGAAGGAAGAAAACACTGAAACTCAACAGGAGACGAATGGGACAAATGGATAAAAGAATGTGGAGCCACAACGTCAAGAGATACAACAAACGAACAACCCAAACGAAAAGAAACAGGTACGGGGATGGAGGAGACAAAGAGGACGACCAAAAACGGATAAACCAACAACAGGAAAGAAAGCCAAAGAACAAATGCAAATGGATCAGCTAACAACGATATTTTATAGGTTAACAATATGGAACCGGTTGGTTGAAAACAATAGGTAGATTTGCATTACATATTCTTAGACATATAGGGAATTTCGGTATGAAAACGGTAAATGACATGATAAATAATAATTCTGATTTTTTACCTGCTTAAAAATGAAATACAATATCTAAAATTAAAGAATCTTTACCTAATGTTATTAATAAAGTAAGTGATGTATTTAATCGTGAAAATGAACAAAAATGAAGAACACTTAAATGTAAAAAGATTATGAAGAAACATAAACAAAAGAATGAGAGGATTCGGAACTATATTTGAAAAATGATTAGTGCAAAATCTGAATTATGTCTTTTTGATAGACCATCCCCTCAAGCCGTGATTGAACATGGTTCATTTGAAAATATTTTCCCAATGAATTCAATAACTGATGTTGGTACCTCTTCGATTCAATATTGAGATTTGAACGGTACTTTGTTATATATTCAGTTGAAAGTTGTAAATAGCTTAGGTGAAAATATTACACAAGAAGTTCATGTAACAGCAGATAATTTCTTTTTTCAAACTCTTTAAAGACGCTCAATTTTTTTTTGTTTTTAATTCTACCAAAATTGAAAGAGCAAATGATAGTTTTGCACACATAGCCCTAATTGAAACTATTATAAATTATAATCAAGATACTAAACATACATCTTTAAGGGAATGAGTATTGCTAGATGTAAAATTACCTAATTTTATCCTTGTAACTTTCCAGGGAAATAAAAGATTTAGTGGTTCGTTTTTAGATACATTTACTGTGTTTGATCACTTTAACGTTAAGTCAATAACTTTAAGTAAAGGAAGTGATTATCGTGAAAAATATTGTTAAGATTTTGAAAATCATAATTATAGTACAAATTATATGCAAAGTATTGTTAGGAATATGGAATATCTTAATAAAAATTTGAATTTTGGTATCAGTATGTCAGACTTTAGAAATAGGTATCCATTCTTCACATTCGTATTGGCGCCAGATTTCGATCTTAATCAAATTCAGTTACCACAAAGTAGAAATTTAAGATTAGATATAAAGTTTGGATCATCCCTAACTGAATATGTTACTGTAATTGTATATGGAGTTTTTGAAAAGGAAATTCAAATTATTTCCAATCGAACAGTATTAGTTTAAACTATAAACCAGATTGAGATTTTTTAATTGTCAAGTATGAATTAAGAAATTTTATTAATTATATTTTTTTAATTATTATTAGTTCTATTCAGATTGATTCTATTTATAGAAAACTATTGGGAAAAGAATTTTTTTGAGTTTGCCCTCTAAATAAAATTCCATATATCGATGTTAACAAAGCTTTGATTGTAAGTGATCTCAGTGGCGAACATTGGCTTGCAATTTATGTTAAACCAAATAAAATATATGTATTTGATCCAATGGGTTTCTATTATCCCCTTTTATTAATTAATAAACTAGAATCAATGTTAATGCCAATTGAATACAATCAAATTCGTTATCAAAATCCGATGACAGCATGTGAGCAGCATTGCTTAACTTGGTTAAAAACAATGAAAAATAAATGAATTTATTGAATAAAGTTTTTTTTCAAAATTGTTTTTTAACTATAAGTGTAATTAAAGATGTATTATGTAATAAGTATTATTTTTTAAGGATTAAGTTCAGAGGAATATATGTATTTAAATGTTTTTGGTGTTATTTAATTAAGTGTGTTTTATAAACTAATTTTTAATTGGTCGATCATGTAACTACTTACATGTTTGTTAATATATAGCTGAATGCATTTTTAAAAAAAGTCACTTATCAAATACAAAACTTAAGCAAGTTTTTTATCATATTTTTAATTATTTTTATGTTTAGAAAATTAAATCCGTTAACAATATAATCAAAGGTTTAAAGTCCTTAATAAAAATGATCAACAAAAATGTTGAAAATGTTAAGAAAACTTCAATTATCAAAAATAAAACAGTAAAATGTATGTACAAATAAATTTTGAACTATCATATAATTATAAAATGATAATTAATTATATTTGAATTAAACTTAATATTAACATTTTATTAATTTAAACACAATAAATTCAAAATAAAATGATAAAAAATAAAAAACTAGGACGAATAAAGTTAAATAAATTTTATTTAAATACATTTAGCTTCAATAATTTTCCAAATTAGTCGAATAGTCTGTTCTCCTTTATATTCTTGAATTCTTATTTTAATCATAAAATGTTCATTTTCTTTTTTGTTTTCAATATTACATTATTTTTCACAGTTCATTAAAACTAATATCTTTGATGATTGCTAGAAATAAATCTGTTATATTTTTTTTCCAATTTCACCAACTTTCATATTATATAGGCTTTGTTTCAATGTTTTTGGGTCCTATTAAAATTTGTTAATAACATTAATTTTAATGAAAATACTTACCGTAATTATCCGAATATAAGACGCTTTTTTCATCACTTTTGGGGATGATAATCGTGGTGCGTCTTATACATGGGTATAACAGGAAATATTTTTTCCTACTCAGAAAATTTTCTGAAAAACCGGTATGGGCAAGGAAAATAAAGTATAAATTAATACAAAATGTTTATTTTTAGTTACAGAATGTTTTTTTCATTAGAGACCATTATTTTCATCTTCACTTTCCATCAAATTCTCAATCTCAATGGACTCGTCCACTTCTCCAAACATTAATTCATTTTCCATATCATCAATATCATCTTCCTCATTCCCTACATCAGATATATCGTCCTGCCAAATAATATCGTCTTCTGATCCATCCATAGCATTACTCAAACAGCATTTCTTGAACCCTTTGATAATAATTGCCTCACTAACTGCATCCCATGATAGTTGAATCCATTTGCAAATAGTTTCTAAACCAACCTTTCTTCTGTTTCCAGAAGCAGTAAATGATGGAGAACCAGAAAAAAACCACTCATTCCATCTCTTTCGCATCTCTTGCTTAAATGGCCTATTGCAAACTACATCCATAACTTGAATTGCCTGGTCATCCCTCCAGGAATAATCACAAGATCTGTTTTGTTTTTTGCCAAAATTTCCTTTACGCATGGCATACGGTGGCATCTAAATGCGTCTAATACCAGTAACCTCCTTGAATTTCGAAATTCATCTTTTCTATCATTACACCAAATAGTCTTAATCCAATCCTTAGTCAACTCCTCATTCATCCATCCATTTTCTTGTGCTTTAACAATCATACCAGCTGGCCAATGAATGTTCTTTGGTAAAGACTTTCTTTTAAAAATTACATAAGGTGGCATCTTCTTGCCATCCCCATAAGCTCCAAACATAACTGTAAACCGATTCTTTTCGTTGCCTGTAGTTTTAATAGGTACAGACTTGACTCCTTTGAAATCCAATGTCTGAAATGAAGGTATATCAAAACTTAGTGAGGTCTGATCCCCATTCCCTATGCAACTAATTGGATATTCATGCCTTTTCCTTAAATTTATTATATATTTCTGATAGTCGAGCAGCTTATTTTCTACATCATCCGGCAGTCGCTGTGCAATTGAAGTCCTTATAGAAATATCATTCCTTTTCATGAAATGCTGGCACCAGCGCGCTGAGGCTTTAAATATTGAACCAGGATACATCTCCTTGACTAACTCTAAAGCCTTCAACCTAACTTCTACAGTGGATATTGAGGAACCTGAAAATCGCCTTTCATGAACATATTCAACTAATTTTTTCTCCACATCAGGAAAAAAAAATTTCCTACCTCTGCCAGAGGCCTTTGTAGAGGATCTGCACTCTTTTAAAGTATTTTTATTTTTTCTCCAACGCCTTACATTAGCTTCACTGAGTCCATATTCTCTAGATGCTCCTCTATTTCCGATACGTTCGGCTGCTTCAATTACCTTCAATTTGAAACCTGTCGTATAACTGCAGCGTTTTGAAGACATTATAGGGAAATAAAATTTAAATTTGAATTTAGGTAACTGAAATTTTAATTTTAAACAAAAAATAAATTTAATAATAAATTTAATGTAAGGTAATAATTATACATGCGTCTTATATTTGGGTTACTTATATTTTCTTGAATTCAGTCAATTTTTAATGATGCGTCTTATATTCAGATAATTACGGTACTCTAAATGAATAGATAATTGGAAATTTTAAATATTCCAGTGAATATTGTAAAAACATTACTGGTGAATTTCTGCTTAAACTGATAGCATTTACGGAATTTTCCTAAAGAATTATTTTGACAGCTTCTTTTTTAACCGATGTTTCTAGAAAAACAATTAATTAATAATTACATAATGTGAAAACCATTTACTTTTATTTATTTTATGATTTTAATCTACTTATATAAGATTTTCAAAATAAAATTAACCAATCAAATTCATTCATTGTGTGTAAAATTAATTTAATGTTTATATTTTAATGATTTTATGATTATATAATTAAAATTTTTCTTTTATTATAACAGGTAATCTTTATCACAATTTTAGCAATTCTCCGCAACATGATGGAAATTGTGATACGATTAGGGAGAATTTTTATTCTGATACCTATAACCACATCACCTATTTTATTTGTCCCACATGTAAAACCACCCATAAAATGAATTATACAGACTTTTATTCAAACCATAAAGAACATTTAACACAGTGTAACTGTAAGAGAAAATATATTTTTAATAATAATAATAAGAAGAATAAGCCATTTACTTTTATTCATTTTATGATTTTAAACTATAATACTAATACTAATAATAATAATAATAAGAATAAGAGTAAGAATAAGAATAATTTTATAAAAAAGAAAAGAAAACAAATTAATAATAATAATCCACGCTCTTCGAAAATACCTAAAATTATAGATACTATTATATTTTCTGACGATTCAAACATGGTTGATGACGTAATAACCATTTCTGATTCAGATGATGTTTTTCCTGTTGATATTCCTTCTGTTATTGTTTATCAATATGGTGGCTCGATAGCCCCTATTGTTAATTTCGATTTAAACCAATCACATGCCATTGTTAGAATGGATGTTTCAAATTTAAAGTTAATTACAGTACCCACACAGTTAATTAATAAATTAAATAATGTTATCAATCAAATGGGATCTGTTAAGATTCAATTTTGTATTGATGTAGAGTTTGAATAAGATGGAGAATTTCAATCTTTCATCATTTCAAACTCTGACAGAATAATGAATGATTCATTTTTAGTTGAAGGCGCTACTCTTCTTGACGAAAAAATAACATAAATTTATGACAAAGGTAGCAACTGGGTAATAAATAAAATAAAAGAAATTCATTTTGTTCTTACCAAGTTTTCACAAATAAATCGGTTGAGTGGTCATGGATTTATTCCAACACCATTATCCTTATTAAATAAACATTGTATTGTAAATGTTTCTAATTCCGATAATTTATGCTTCATTTCCAGTATTTTAGCTATTTTAAATCATGAAAATATAAGTAACGATCATAGAAATGAAACCTTTAGCTACAACACATCTGAACTTGACTTTTCACCTTCGGATTTACCTATGAAACTTTGTGACATTCCAAAATTTGAAGCTAAAAATCCAAATCTTTCAATTAATGTCCTTACGTATGATGAAAATAATTTTATTAATAATTTTTCTAATCCTGAAGTTTTCAAACACCATTATGTCGAAATAATTCATCGTTCTAAAGTTGTTGGGGGACAACCTATAAATTTAATTTTATTAGAAAGCCTTGATTCTTATCATTATATCGCGGTTACTAAATTATATAAGCTTTTAAATTATAGGAATCATTCTTTTACTGAAGGTCTAGTCCGAATCGCAATCAGTCATCTGATAGATTTGACTTGGATAGTCAAAATCCAAAATGGGGAAAAAATACTCACTGTTGGATGTAGAAAATTGTCCAGAAGCTAATCAACTTTAATCACAACAGAACTTAAGATATTCCTTATCTATCAAAAGTCCGACTATATATACAGAAGCAAAAAAATGTATTATTAAATACTCTGAAGAGACCTTTGTACGTCATAGTGTAGCACTAACAATATTAAAACCTTCACTCACACTAGATTCAGTCTTCCAGACACGGTCACAAGAAAAATAGAATGACAATATAACATTGATTTGCTAAACAAATGACGTACACGCGGAGATTTCCTTGAAGTAAACAAAGTGCAAAGATGTGCCTAATTTCTTCCACATCTGTTTCCTTGAATTTTTTAAAACGACAGTTTCTAGTTTTACGAACATTATCTTCACACAACTTTTTTTCATATATATTGGTGCACTTAACAAATTTTTCCATGATTTCTGGTGTCCATATTTTTGTAAAAACAATTTGAATACCAGATTTACCATTATCAAAATGGAAATCTTGAATACTTTCTGTATCAGACGTCTATTCATTATCATCACTTTCAATATTTTCATCATTATATCTAAGTCTTCCACCAAATTTTCGACTGAGATACTTGAATCTGAGACCAGCTCTGGTTCGTAATATTGATCACCATCAAACAGACCATAATCTTCAAATTTATCTGTTGAACTGAAATTGATTTCATCCGAATCGTCAAATTCATCATCCTCGACATCAGAAACTTCTCCAAATATTTTTTTAATTTTCTCTCTCTGCTTTCCATATGACATTTCTAAATGTACAAATTTTAAATTATATAGTTTATTTTATAGATCCTACAAATAAATATTACCTTATTACCAAACACAATGTATTTTAATTTTATCAAAATACTATATAATTTCAAGAAAAACACCATATTATTTTATTACCAAATAACTTTTCACTGGGACACTTTGTGGTTTTTGTCGTAGGAAAGGTGGAATCCCCAACACCGCGATAATTTTTTTAAAATGTACCAGTGAAATTGCAATTTTAAAACATTTCAATTTTAAAATGAAATTAAATAAAATTCTAAAATAGCATATAAAATAGCACAATCTATTATAAAAATAATATTTATTATACTGTCCTTATTGAAAGACAACGTTTGATTCAGAACACAACTATGAACTACAAACTGTACAATAAACCACTTCAATTTTTTACGTGTTAATTTATAAATGTACTTTTATAAATGTGCTTTAGTCACAGATTACGTCGTTACGACGTATTCAATATATAGAATTTTGTAAAAATTATTTTGAAAAGATCAAAACAATGTAACATTTCAAAGAATTTCACTTTCTTTTTTACCAAAATAAACAAAAGATAGCAATTTAACGCTCATTTTCCGATGTACTGAAAGGCATTTTTTATCAAATAATATTAACAATATTCATTAATTCTAGTGTTCCACGGAACACCGGTTAAGAACCACTGTTTTAAACTGTTTTAAACGTTTATAGCATAAGATTTATCATATGAAAATATAGCATAAATTTTCACGTGTTTATAATAACACTAAATCAAATATGGTAAATAATTAACAATATTTCGATGCACTAGAACAGGCATCTCAAAGTCATTTCGGTATACGGGCAAAATTTTTCAAAAACTGTATTCAAAATTCTTTAGTGGGCACTTAGTTTTATTGAAAATTCAAATTTTGATTGTTAATTGAATATAAATTGACCATTATCGACATAATTATTTGTTACTGGATATAATGCACCGCTTCTCATTTTTCAAATCATCAAAATTTGGTCAGTCAATCTGGGTCGTTGCGCAGTTTTATTCATCTTCATTTTTGAAAACAGTTGTTCACAGATAATATGCGTATAACAAAATGTCGGATTCTTGGAAAACGGCCTGCAGATAAGTAGCTGTAAAATTCTGGAATACCAATTTCCTTATATTTTTGGTTTAATAAGGTGTCGCAATGTTCTCAATGTCAACAGACATCGGAGTGCAAAAAATATTGAAATGAGACTCGCTACTTTGAAAATCTAAAAACCTCTTTGAAATCTTCCAACATTTTCAGTTGTTTCTCTTATTTTTCAAATTTTAATTGTGGATGTTTAAGCAGAAGAGTGTTACAACTAGAAAAATTGTATAAATTTTCTTTTTTTATTTGTATTTTCCCCAGTGATATCTTTTGTTTGAATGAATTTATTTGATCATACAGTGAAGTTATGAGCATGTTTTTACACTGAAGGTTAGTACAGAGTTGACTGAGATGACCAGTAATGTCAACTAAGAAAAATAAATCTTGTATACAACTAACTTCTTTCAGTTCAGAGCAGTCATAATCTTTAATTTCTAAAAAAAAGTACGATTTCGTCCAACAGCTGTAAAAATCTTATTAAAACTTTATGACTCGAAAGCTAATGAACTTCAGTTTTATATGGCAAATCTTTGTAATCAGATTCCAAATCTTTCAGCAATGTCGTAAATTCCCGATGGTTTAAACCGCGTGCACGAATAAAGTTAACAACTTTAGCAACTTTTTTTAAATACATCGATTTTAATTACTTTTGAACATAAAACTTGCTGTGGGATAATACAATGAAAGTGGTGAAAAATGTATTATGTTAGGTTTTAAGATAATTTTTTAGCCTACCAACGACACCACGTGTAGGTCCCGTAATCGAAGCTGCCCCATCAGTTGCTAAAGGTGCTAAGTTATTCATTTAAACATCATATTTTAAGTACATCGAAAATATCATCTCCAGTTGTCGTACCATGCATTGGAATTACTTCTAATAGCTCTTCAGCTATTGTCATATTCCCATCACATCTTCGAATAAAAACGGCTAACTGTGCTTTATCTTGTTAAATCCGTGCTCTCATCGATTGCAATTGAAAAAAACTTCAAAATTCAATGCCTCTTAAATTTGAGGCAATGTCAGTGACTCTATTCGCAACCGTATTTCGGGACAAACTTATGCTTTTAAATTTTTTTATCATATCGGGGCATATTTCTTCAGCTGATATTAAACATTCACTAATGAATTCGCCTTCCATAAATGGTTTTGATTTTTTTGCAATTGCATGCGATAACGGAAAACTAGCTTTTACGGCATCCAGATTTTCTGCAACTGGTTTAATGAAAATGCTTTGTTGTTTTCAAAGAACTGCTTTTAGTTCCAACAACTTTTCTTCACGCATTTTCTTAACGATATTTTCATATTCTTCATTATGGATTGTATCATAATGCCTTTTCACATTGCATTCTTTGCATACCGAAATATCTGTCGACATATCAAGCAGAATATTTTTCCTCTTATTGAATGCAAAATATTTAATCTCCCATTTTTCTTGAAACAAACAATGTTCACTTTCAATCTATCGTTTTTTACTCGTACTTGGCTTCATCTACAAATTGAACGGCTTTAATATTATAATACTAAAGAAAAATGCATAACAAAAAAATGCTACTTTTTTTAACTTTTTTTATAAAAATAATTATCAAAACAATTATCGACCTTCAAAAATTTGAAAAAACAGAATACACTAATTCTTAAATATAAAAGTACTACTACTACCGCTAATAGTAAACTAAATTATAATTATTGTGAAAAAACAAATCTAAAAGGAATGCGTTCAAGTGAAATTTCTGCCTGCCTACTAATACAAATCTTTCCGTTAGAATTTAAAATATGAGATCGAAAATTGCAGAAGCTATACTCGACCTTCTAAAATACAATATTTTAATTTTTCTTAAAATTTAGATTTTCAGAATTAAGTAATTTTTGAATTGTTTTAAATAAATAATAACAAAACTAATAACAAAGTGTTCTTAAAACCTTATTTTGTTTTTTACGTTAATTTTTATGAGGTTTTAATGATTTTTTTTACTTAAAACACTTTAATTTTGGAAAAGCACTGTGGGCCGCAAGATTTATGCAGATGGGCCGCAACTTTGACATGCCTGCGCTAGAAGATAGTCGGCGCCCTGAATAATATTTTTATATGATATTTCGATGCTTATATTTGAGTTTTGTTGTTTTTGAATTGTTTGTTAGTCAGCTGTTTAAGGTTGATATTTTAAAAAACTATAAACGAAAAATAATAAAAATTAAGTGATAAAAAAAGTAACATGAATAACACGAAAAGTCATCAAATTTGGTGAATAACGTAAAAAAGAAACAGAAAAATAAGTTATTAAATATTAAATCAATTTTAATCTTTTAATAATGGTGGGTTCGTGGTTTACGCCGTTAAAACCCTGACATAGAACATTTAACCGAACCCAAAAGTTACACGTTGCTAAGCAACGTTGTTAATGTAACCAATGGTTATGAGACCACCAAAGTTGAGTCATACTTCTAGGACTGCTAAGGCCCGGCCTCATGTTGGGTCCAGCAAGCTGCCGCTAGAAGGCCTATGCTCGTCTTTAAATCTTTGGTCCCTAAACAACTTCTCAACCATAATATCCATTACTTGAAATTGATTTAATAATTGGAACTATTTATATCCAAAAAATCAAGTTAAACATTTATTGGTATAACACAAAATCATTACATGAAAATGATGTTTTCATTTAGATTTATTGGACTGTTAGAGTCGTCTACGATTTCGTTCTGCTTTGCCTGGCCTTGTATGGGGCAGTTTCTTTTTTTGTTTATTTCATCCGGTCGACTCTGATCACGATAAGCGAGCTGTGCCGGGGATAAAACCAGATGGTAGGTCACTGCGCTCCCTTCTTGGCATGCCGAGAGTGCGACTTGTAACCAATCGAATTTGAGTCCGCTGGGTCTGGATCAAGATCTTCTCTCCCTTCAAACCCTTTTGAGCCGTAGTTAAGCTCTGATACATCTGTTTCGCCCGAGCCGTTTTACCATGATAGCTTTTAACTCTTGGTCGAGTGTTTGGATCGCTTCTATATCTAAAATCCAAACGAATTTTATTAACTGACTAATTGTGGCTTAATTTACTTATTACCCCATCAATTTCGGTTGGATTATTTTAATTTATTGGCTTATCTGAATTTTTCAGTTTATTTTCTTTGATATGTCTAGTCATATGTAAATTGATTTTTTTCTCTTAACGAGTGATTTATTTGTTACCGACCAAATCTAATTTTATCCCGTTGTGAGACACCAGGTTTTGTGGCACATTATAATTAGTAGTGAATCGTTCTACCACATTTGGTTTAGCTATGGTTAAATGATTAATTCGATTTGTGATTTCTAAGTTGGACTCCTGCTAGATATTTGCATTATTGGAATTATTTTCGTTTTCTATAACTTTTCGTATTAGTCCTCCTCATATGTTTGAAAGATGCAAATGTAGTAAATAAAAAGTTAATTATTAAAATCATTTATTTTAATTAAAATCGACTAATACTTACAGAATAATTGAAGATATCAGATTTCCAAAATTTGATACAAATTTTGTAAGCAAATATTTTTACTTTTTGCTGATTACTGCTTTCACTCACTCGTTTTTAGTGAATACCGCCGGGTACAAATTAATTCCTTGAATAACTCCAAATAGTGTTCCTGATAAATTCTGTCTCTATTTATTAATAAGAATTTGCCGTATTATAAAAAGGTTTTGATATACAGAAACATTATCCAAAATATAATACAAATCAAATCAAAATCAGGTTAGGTGTATGTTATGTTTTTGTTATATGACTATCATGCATGTTGTTTTTATATGCAAAAATAATTATGCGCTGAAGAAATTATATTATAATTTGAACTGTCAAATTTTTGAAAACTGTCAAAATCGCGCACATCTATATATTATTTTAGATTATACAATTTTGTAATTTAATATTATTATAAATATTTATAATTTTATACAGTCTATAGTTTAATTCTTTTATTAATAACAATAAATAAAACTATTCGAATAATAATAAAATAAAATACTTATTAATAATAATTATTAAAACAATAATAATATATTTGTCCCCGTTGTTTTTAATTTTTAAATGTAAGAAATTCTAAAAAATAAAATTTTGTACAAAATAAATGCCATTTCTGGCCTTGGTAAAATAAATTACACATACATAAAACATTAAATCAATCAATCAATATGCACTAATAAAAAGATCATTGTTAAGTAAACTGTTGATCATTCACTAATATCAAATCTATTGTCAAAAGGGATAAATTATTATATTGTCAAGTTGTTGCACATTGGGTTGAATTGGATGGAATTGTATTTGATTGAACTGGAGTCTTTGATGATGGGCTTTCATTTGTTTTAGTAAAGTTGTGGAGCTACACTTCCAAAACCAAATCAGCCAGATGGCACCTAAATTCACTGTATTCTGTAGTTATATTTAACTGGTAAAGACCATGGTAATATAAAAAATAAGGTTTAATTGTAAATTTTCACTTTGTAGATTCTTAAAATTATCCTTACTTTACATGACTACTTCTATATGTAATAGAGATTTAATGTTGTTGAACTTGTGTGATGAAATTAGTCAATTTTGCTGTTTAAGATACTTAATAATAACTGTTGTTTTTCTACTGATAATTTTCGCTTAAATTTCATCCTTGGGTTTGTGAAATCTGAAAAATAACATTTTTTGAAAATCCAAATTTTTAATAATAAAAAAACTAAAATTAAAATCTTGATTCAAACCTTAATAATCTTTAACGTTTGCATAGACACAGTAGACGTGTCTGTCGCGCACGACATGCTTATGCAATCATGCTTAAGCAAGTTAATATTCGATGCGTTATGTTTGATCTGAAGGAAAGAATTTTTCTGTTATATTACGTCTTATATTTCTTCTATATTTTATTTTAATTTGAATGTATTCTATTTTCTAAGATTTAATGGTTTGCCTTTGCGTTACTGTGTAAAATCAATAAAAGAATATTTATCAAAAGAATTCGGTAATAATAATGTAGATTATACTATTATTATGGGGAATCTAAAAACCTTTCTCGGGCCATAGTCATCATTGTACATTACTAGCAGCCATTGATAAAATGAATGAAATTTAGAACAGTGCACCTGTTAAGATCAAAAAGTGGGGGACTACGATCTTAACACAGTTCGTTTATCTGACTCCAATCTAATAATAATATAAAATTATATTTAAAATATAAACTAATCAAAATATAAAAAGGTCGGTTGTGGTCCTATGCAAATAAATAAGGCAAAGACAAATTATTTACCTATACAATTTATTTGGCGTTAACAATAAATTTACAGCGTATATGTGTATAGTTTAATAGAATATACAGATAACTGGATCAAAGGATCCCTGCCAAATGGCCCGCAAGAAGTCGATGGTCACTATGCAGACGCAACGACTTATCCTATAAGACAGAGGGTAAGTAAGATTTGATTTTGGGGCACCCGAGTATTCGAAAGCGGTCAACTACTTTGGACACTACTTGATTTTAATATTATTTATATTATTTACAAGCCGGATTAGAGAATCCGCTTTTCTTAATTATTTTATATGTTGGTCGTAGGGGAGTGCTGGATGTCCGACCCTTGAGTCACCTTAGTCCTATGTTGTCATTTTCCATCACTAGGGGTAACTCCTCCATACGCCACATAACTTTAATTACTATCATGCACCCGTGATCGGAACCACGTTGGAATTGTGCACAATAGCCGAATGCCATTCGAGCAGGTGAGCGCCATCGCTAGCACTACTCTCCGAAGGACCTTCGTCTTTTCCCCGGATTCTAGCTGCCGATAGAAGGACTTACGCTCCTATTCCCAAAACCCTTTTAACCATCTCAGAATTTCACCGCATTCCAGTAAGAGAAATCATGGGGAAATACCACTCTCGCGTTCACGCGCCTTTATAATTTCCCTCGCCCTTGATACTCCGATTTTTGAATGATAGAAAATATGAGAAATTAGATTATTAATGTTTAATGAAGATTAAGCCAAACAATTTTTAATAAGAAATAAACACTAATAGACACAAAAAAGGAATTATGATAAGCGGTTTAAAGGTTCATCAACGTCACATCAATCGATAGGATGAGAAGATTCGTCGAGAGTTAATCTTCTTCTGCGTCCATATCCGTTGGGAGGCATCTCCTCTTGGGTGGTCTGTATGACGGAGGGTCGCCTCGAGGATCCTCGTCTCTTCGTGAAGACGGCCCAGCTATTTCGCCACGGGGACCGATATTGGGCACCTCTCCCGTGAGGATAGCGATCTCCTCAAGATCCAACTCGAGATCGCTTAAGCCCTGCATCAATGGGTGAGATTCATTATCTTCATCCACCAAGTTGATGTGGATGGAAGCTGGGGGAGAGGAAAATAGGATCCGCGGAGCGTAACGAATGTCTGGATCCATCTCAGAGTTTTCGAACTCTTGGTAAGGGGGTGGCAGGTCCTCCAATTGACCCATCTCTTCCGTCAACTGAGCCTCCCGAAGACGGGCTTCTTCTTGTCGGCGACGATCCCGACGCCGCTTATTCCGGTTTGGCCGATGACGGGCCGTAGGGGCCGAAGAGTTAGCCCGGTTTTCAGTAGTACCAGAAGGTGGTAATTGTGGGACATTCACACTCGAGATCGGAGTGGTTATTGTTGAATTGGGTTGGACTTCGGTGCTGGGGAGGTGGTGAGCAGGTACTATGTCGAGCTGCTCCGCCCGAATGTTTCCAGGGACCTTGATTCGGAGTTCAGTATCTGTGTAGGCTTGGTGTAACGCTACCGATTGTTCTCGGATCAATAGTCGCTGGGCGCGTGATTCGACGATTAATTCGTCACGCGCCTGAGTGAGACGAGAGATTTTCTGACGGAGCTCCCGGACGACTTCTCGGGGAGCCCAGGTCCCCTTTACTCTCTCGTGCTTCATTTGAAGATCCCGATGCTGTATTTTGAGATCTTCATACTTGTGGCGGATTGCCACGATTGACGGGGGTAGGCGAGGGATCCTCATCGGAGCGTTCACATTTTCGTTATTGGACATGCTATTAGAGAAGAAGAAGAAAATATTTAAAATTTTAATCAAAATAAACAAAAAAAAATAAAGAGAAATTTAAAGGGAGTTTACGTGATATCAAAATTTGGAGTATTGGTGGCAATTTTGGGGCTGTTCTCCTGTACTATAACCCAGATTCTCTACTTAGGTATGTTTTATCGGATAACCTAGTCGTCGTTATTTCCCACGGTATCATTATAAATTATTTGCACGGACAATTCTACATTTATAGTCATTATTACGTTACTAGCACAGCTACAACTCAAATTTCTACCTGATCATGTATTTAATACCGGGTCAATGTTTTGACATCCAAAGGGCGGTAGTACACTTAATTACAAATTGAGTTGTCGAATAAGGTTGGTTTTGCTTTTTCTTATTTTCCTATTGATGATTAACTTTGTTCAAGGCAATTTGGTTTGGAGTATATCGTGAACTTTGATACTTGATAATTATCGAATGATGGCTCGTGATATTATTGCCCCCTAAGGTAACGTCGTGATTTGCGAGTATCTGGAAATCCGAACGTCGCGATAAATTGTAGTTCTCGTAATTACTTTGGGTGTGGGGTAATCGGCTCACGGTTTTCCACCCCAATATTAAGACAATTCAAACTCTCCACACCGACATGGAATGACAATTTTCTACTTCCCGACAATCTACGGTAAATGTTACAGTTCTGGTTCCCAGGTTCCAATTAATGACGATTAGAAATTTAAAGCTCGGTTATGTGGTTATTTACAATATGACCTGTAGAAAATAGGGCTTTAGGCGATACTTCGTTGGATTCAGAGAACCACATTTAATTTTCAGGTGTAGTTATGCCGAAAATTCCGAACGTTAACTCATGAAGTTGGGAATTCAAATTGGTATTTAATTTTTCACGACGTGATGTCAATGGGTGAATTACGGGTGTGGATATTTAGGTTTCCGCTTAAAATTACCTTATGGGCGATGAAGATAATTAATAAATTAGCTTACGTTCCTTTTCCCTTTTGGGACGTTCTAATATCGTGGGTAAATAATTTCTAACCAAAAAAAAAATAAGTTCCGTTTAATTTGATAAAACGAGAAAGATCAAAATAAAATTGTTATTGATTTATCTAAATTGTAGTTTGTGCAGCCTACAGTAGTTGTATATTGGTAGGTGCGATCAAAATCAATTTTTTAGAAATATTATGCACTAGTCCGTGAACGGATTATTATACAATGGTAATTTTAAGTCTCTCGTTTTAACTCGTTGTCTCCAGTGGCTTACTCTATTAGTCGCGGATTTTCTAAACATCCGTCGTATCGTGGTCTGCCTCTATCGTGATGGATCTAGAAATTCTACGAGAAAGGAAAGAATTGTTTGTCAAGCGACGCTCTGATTTTGTGGCATTTTCTCGACACTATTCTCAGATGGAATGAAACAAATGGAGAGCGTTTATGCATGCTGTCCTCCTGTGGAGCATTTTCGACCAGGTAATTTTGTAAAAATTGTCGTTGATATTAATGTAGCTGCCTATCGGGTAATCTTTCACTTTAATCACTAGATACAAAAAAACGTTTTCCATCACCTAAGTTCTATCCGTGCTACCCAATTTTATTCCCGTCATTAGGTTCGGAATGTTAAAAAATTGTTTCAGATCAATGTACGATCCATCCTAATTCCCCCTAACTGAAGCTTTCCGCTCTTCCCTTGATTTTAACGATTCGCTCCGGCCACATTTTCAGCAGCCGCCTCGAATATACAATGGCGCCCTGCGTAGCGGTCCCGTGCACAAAGCCGGAACCGACTGCGAACTGCCAAGGGGTTCACGAGGCATGACCCACGAGCACAACTAATGGTTTTCACCCACTAGCCGGCACACGGTCGGTCCCATGAACCATCTATTACAATACATAACATAATATTTTAGAGGGTCCGAACATTATAAATATTACATAATTAGAGTTATCAAAGAAATGAAATGAAAATAACATCAATACAGTTTAATAAAGATAAAACTTTAAGGTTTCATAAAAGTTACAATTATAATACACAACAAAGAAAAATTCCTTACTAAGTTTCTTGAAGTTTCAGAGTGTAAATTGAAAATTTTTAATAAAGCATAAGATTAGATTTAATGAAATTCATCACTGTATTTATAGTATTTTCGTGCATGTGTGCGACCAATGGGCGATTTTTCGCAATTTTTAGGGCTTTTTAATTATTTTATTTATTTTAAAATATTTTTCTAATTTTTTATATATTTTTCTTTATTTTTTGATATATTAATATTTTATTGTTAGATTTTATTTTTATTATTATTTTCTTACAATATTGTTTTTAAGCCCCAATATTTTGTTTTCTGGTCGCCTCTTCTGCCTGTGTTTTTTCTAAACCTTATTTTGCAAGGTTTTGGCAGTTTATTTTATTTCTTTATGTTTTCTTTTTGCGTCTGTAGGCATTTTCGAATTTTTATTAATTATTTGTTTTATTTAATTTTTGTTATGTTTTTATTTTGTTTTACTTATTATGTTATTTATTGATTTTTAATATCTTGGTGCGGTGCATGTTTATGTGCAGTGATTCCTTCCATTATTTCCGCTCTTTTAACTTTAATTTTTATTTTTGTTTAAATTGTGGCTCTGAGCCCAACATATATTAAAAATACAACAAATTTACTGTAGGACAGGAAAGGGATGTATCCTCTATTGATTCTTCTGGGAATTCCTTGTAAGTTGCCTTGTTTAAGTCCTGTTGCCTTTGCTAATCAGGAAGGGCAAATATCCGCTTTAATTTCTTCCTAGGTGAGCAGAATTTTCTTTGATTTCTCGAAGTTTCCTTCTGGAATATATTTCTCCAAAAATCTGATTACACAAATCTTCCTCGTTTTTAGTTCTGTCTCTCTCCTTGTATTTATATTAGCTTGGAGAATTTTCTGCTGGTCAAAATTTATGCTTGAAATTGGGACTTGTGTTTGTAGGATAATCTTTCTGCGGGCTTCTTGTCTTCGTAAATAATTTTCAAATAATTTTCTGCGGGCTTCTTGTTTTTCTTCTGGAAATAATTTTCTGCGGGCTTCTTGTTTTTCTTTTGGAAATAATTTTCAAATAATTTTCTGCGGGCTTCTTGTTTTTTTTTCTTCAGGAAATAATTTTCAAATACAATCAATAAAGTTTTTATTTTCTCGTCCAATATAGGTTTGTTCTTCCTTTAATCGACTAGGTTTCGATATTTTTATCCTCGGCTCAATTAATAATTTTGTTATCGGCCCCTGTACTAAAAAATAGTCTTCTATTTATATTAGTTAAAAATTAATGAAATTACCAATTTTAGACCCGCGTCATCGGAAATCCAAATTTAGTAATTTTCCGATGACGCATTTCCATTTTTAGCAATTTTCAATTGCTTAATTCTAAATTTGGTAATTGTTTTCGTGACGTCACTAAACGTCATCACAATATATTTTTTTTTAAAAAAACGTCACTGTTTAGTGACGTCAGAATGACTCAAAAATCTTTTTAAGGCTAAGAGCCTGTACTTAACACACCGATATCCAAGAAGAAACTAACTAGTCACCTCATTGAAGCGAGGAAGAAATAAGGACACAATTGACTTATACAGAGCTCAACTGGATATTGATAATTTACATAATCAATGGAGTGATGTGTTAGTGGTTCCAGTAGCAAAAGGTTATATGAAATCCAAATTCTTACTGTGGCTGGAGTTCCACAAAACAAAATGGAAAATTCAAAATAATATCCACGACCGATCAAAAATAAGCAAAGAAAATATGAATCATACAAACGTAAAACGAATTAAAACTTTAAAAAAGAACTCAAAGTGGAATATTTTCGAATTTTACTCGATCCAAACAATCGATCCTGGATGATACTTGACAGATTATCAAAATCACAAACACGAATGTTTTACCTATCGTGTTTGGGTATTAATTGGCCAGAAAATACACAACATGAAATTGACAGTTGCTCCTAAATTTTATGGAACCAAAAGATTTCCCAAGGCACTTGTAGAAAATATCTAGCTAATTTTTTGATTCGTGGATTACATCAATAGATTTAGTAGTAATATATAGAAAATTATTACAATTCCAGCAGCTTTGCAAGAGGTTTCAAACCTGTTCCATTGCACAACCAAGAGAAAGTAATGCTCATCCGTTTCGTAATCGATGACAAAATAATATCTCACGAGACTTTACCGGGACTACAATAGTAAATAGCACAGGCCTCAGCAACCCTTTTTGGCTGTGGGCCAAAGTAAAAAAAATGGCTATTAAGAAGACTATTTGGATCAGTGGGTATTTTAATAAACTTATTAATTAAATATCTTCAGATTCAGAAAAAGTAATTTTAATTCAAAAAGCAATTACAAAATACTTTCAAATTTAATTATTAAACTAACAGCATTTTTTTATAAAAGATCTCTTCGTTAGCAATAGCTTTTAGTCATTTAGTCACCTTAAGACGAATACAGGCATCTGAATTTTGGACAGTCAAACTGCTTCTGCTTTTACTTAAAATTTAATTCATGTCAAAATATTTGTTCTCATTTGTATGTGGATCGAATAGCAGATAAAATTACAAAGGCAATATTTTTTAAAGGCGAAAAATTCACAGGAAGTGATGCCCAACACGTCGATATCATAAAAGATTATCTTCTGTTTTTTCAAAATCTTTTCGTAACGTCTTGATTTCATCAGTCCACAACGTTGTGCTTTTAAAATCAATTTTTTCTAAACTAAGATTATCAATTTTAAGAAATTTAAAATATTACAATTCTATATTTTTTCGTCTATTTCATCGGACTTTATTATTAAGGTAAATATTTCGCCGTGCTTCTAAAAAATTTCGAATTCATTTTTAATATTCGAATTATAACTCGAACATAATTTGATTATTTTCATCAATATTATCTTTTTCATGTTGCATTTTTAACAAAGGTAAAAACATAAATATTCTACTTTTTATGTCAGCTTCAAATAATAATAATTTTGAACAAACACTTCCATTTCTCGTACATTTTCAAATTGTGTGGTCATTTCTTTGGAGTCAGACGTTAAAATCATTATGTTTCATAATGTCTGTCAAGAACAAAATTCTTAAAATCCCTTGTACATCTTTGAGTTCGATGTCATTTCTACCAATTTCATAGAGAAATATATATCATCAAAGCACTCCACAAACCTTTCAAGAACATTGCATCGACTTAACCATCGTATTTCAGCATGTAACAACAAATATCCATATTTAGATTCAACTTCTAAAAAAGATTTAAAGCCTGTGTGTTAATGCAGATCGTGCTACTATTTTATTTATGATCTTAGTGACTTTTTCCATTACATTCATAAGTTGTTGCGTAGATGCCTTTGCAAATAATTTTTTTTCATGTATGATACATTGGAATGACAAAAGTGGATGGTCAAGCTCTTACTCCATTAGTTTAACAAATCCTACATTCTTTCCAACCATAGACTGAGCACCATCAGTTGTTATGGAAAAAAACTTTCTTTTTAAATCTAATAGCTTCTCATTATTGAATTTAGTAAACTCTTGTACTTGAAGGAAAGTATCAGTACCTCTAGCCGTGTCATTCATTGAAGCAAGGATGTATAGTTCTTTATTGAGGTTTGAACTATTTATAGATGCAAATCTAATAATAATTGCTAGCCTAGCAATACTATTTACATCGGTACTTTCATCCAGAGCAATGCTAATTACATCACTAGATAACAAATCATTTTTGACCTGGGCGTCAATATTTTCAATATAATAAAATATATTTATCAGGTAAATTTAAATTCTGATTATAGTTAGTTAGAATTTTGTTGGAGTTTTGACAGATCTCATATGATTGTTTGAGTTTGATTGATTTTAAAACCTTTTTTGTTAAAATATTGTTGCCAAATAGAAATTAATTGCAATGTCAATTCAAGTGGCAAGACAGTTGTTTTTGGAGGATTTAAAAAAGTTTTAAGTAGCTTTACTAGTAAAACCGCGAGGCTTTATCTGCTTTGTTATATTGACATTTTAGTCGGAAACTGTTATTTTACAGTTTTTTGACAATGAATTTAGTTGAAAACTGTGAATTTCAATTCTAATATTTTCGATTAAGTTATCAGGGAAATAGTTCCACTCTCCACATATCATCATTGCATACGCACAGAAATATGGTCCTGTGGACCTAAATAATGGTCCACAGACATTATTTATTGTGCGGTTTGCATCAGTCTTTTCAGACATCCTAGCTGATGCTGGCAAGCACCTTCATTTGTTCTTGGTTACTGTTTGTCTAGTTTTTGCTTTGTGGTATTGTTTGTTTTATTGTTTGTCACCACTAGCCGATACAAGTGTTAATTGGATTTCATTAATGTCAACTTGTAGCTTTTTTTAAAAAGTTTTCATGGGTGTCATCTGCACTCCTCAAGTAGTATGACATTCTCTATAGTGTTGGAGTTATATTTTTATTTTCTGTTATCGCCGGTGATCTGACTCAAAGATCCCAGCAGATTCCTTAGTATGCCGGTGATGTGCGCAGCGATATTAGATATACAAATCTTTCTGCAGTGCTGAGTATACGATATGAATACTTGCTGTTAGATAAGTATTAACTTTTGTCAAAATAAACAAATTTTTTAGATTTATTTGGCCCTGTTTCAAGAGTATCAACTTTTATTTCGTTGATATTGCTGCCTAATTTCTCAAGATGATTATGCTGAGTAGCCTTCTATGGGTAGATTTAGTAAACTTTATCTAGAAAGTTGTTGTCTCCACTTATGGTTTCAGGCGAAATGATGTTTTGTATTGGGTCGATAATTTCCACTGATGAAGCCTAAGGAATCTTTCTGTACAGCTGGAGCTATGATACGATTGTGAAGGTATCTTATCAATTAAGCTGGGTGCCTAGCTTTCAATATGATCAATTAGGAGTTTGCACTGGTAATCTATGTTAGTAATGGAATACATTAATAAACAATTATGCTCATAGTTTTGAACATAATCATCATATGCTCCATTTGTAATATGTTGCAGCTCCTCTTTCAACTGCAAGTAATTTAGATAAAAGATGATGTCAACTAGCTTTTCAGACGATTTTGGTTGACTCAAAACAGACTAAAATGTGTTGTCTTTAAATCTATGCCGCCTAGCGAATTATTGCCAATTAACATAATTTCCGGTAACCCATTATTCAGAAATTCAACTGGATACCTGTTTATTGATGGGGTCGTTTTATATTTTATTTACGGGTCAGTGACTAACGATACGTCGTCTCTATGGCTTTCTTCCTCTACTTTATGCCACACCCTGGCGATGATATTCGATTTAACCCAATACTAAGATTTCTTAATCAAAAATTTCAGTCTTGACTGAATGCTTCTAATAGAATTTATGATTCTTATTTATGAATTTAATTAATCATTTAATATATAAGGTCTATAATTCATCACATGCACTTTAATTTCTCTTTTTGAAACTTACTTTTGCTCCACTTTAATTTCTCTTTTTGAAACTTACTTTTGCTCCACTTTAATTTCTCTTTTTGAAACTTACTTTTGCTCATTAGTCATTTTCAATTACGTGTTGGAAGATTAAATATTCGTCGATGAATAGATCTCTCGATCCGAATCCTCGTGTTCAATAATCAATAATAAAAAATCCCAACAAAGAAATCTTTATTCACAAATATTTACCACAAGATACAATTGTTTGCTTGTCGTAAACACCCTAAGGGTATCACGAAATAAGTCACTACAATCTGATTTACTTCTTTATCTATTTATTACTTTAAACTCATTAGACTTTTCTCTTCGACCAACTGATCACTTAGTTTGTTGTCAGTTCCTTTTATAATTTTGGGTTCCCATTAATTTGGGTTAGTGCTAAGTAAAAATTTTTCCCGTTCGGACAATTTGCCCATTTTACTAATTCCGGGAAACCCACTAGGCTAACCCATTTTGAGCCCTTTTGAGCCCTTTTGCGGTTTTTAATCCGTTTAAATTATTGTAATATTTTTGTCCTTTTCATTTAATTTTCTAATTTTAGTATTATTTTCTTAATTTTTGTGTTTTACATTTTATTCTATTTTATTGCTTTTTTTTATGGATTTTCCACTTTTTTGCAATTGTCAAATTTCGGTCAAATTTTCGTGTTCTCATGTTATTTTTATGTTTATTTCGTGCGGATCTTGTTGAACTTTGTTATTATTTTAATTTATTTTTGTGTTTTATAATTTTATATTTAATTGTTTTCTTTCTCGTATTTTAGCAGGGTTAGTTGATGTTTTATAGGTCTGATTTTAAATCTGCATGTTGTATTCGCGTTTGTATTACCGATTCATTTAAACAATTTACAAGGCCGTTTGTGTTCTGGCCCAACAACATGTTGACCTAGTGGGAATAGGAGGTGACCCAGAGTGTCCCTTTTGGGTTGGCCGGTGCCACGTCTATGAGCACTGTTGTAGATACTGGTGGGTTACAGGGTTTCACATCTTGCTTGATTTTCTGGTTACCCTAGTAACGCCATACAAAATGATGCGGATGGCCACTTGGCACCCGTTGCTAAGCAACGTTGGTAATGTGTTCAAGTGGTGGATTGCCCGCAAAAATTGAGTACCATTGGCTAGTACTATAGTTGCTCGGACAATCCTCGGGTTCACGAGCTGTCGATAGAAGACCTATGCTCGCTTTGCTCGGTCCCTTGCGTGGAATGCGAATTAAATTTAGATTGATTAGTGTAGTTGATTTCGAGTCTACTGAATACATGAGAGCTGATTTATTTAACGAACAAAGGACATGCATATCAATGATAAGTTAAGTTGATCGACTTGACGCTTGTGCGGCTCGGCGTCGGGCCCGTTCCTTGCGTCCCGGCCGGCGGATGGTCGGTTGAATGGCTGTCGTCTTTGAGCTTGGTGCGGCACTATCAACGACGCGTTGACTCGGTAGTTGGAAAGGGGCGAAGATGAGCGGATACGTTACCGCTTCCCCTTCCCGACAGGCTGCTAGGGCAATCTCTAAACCCCTGACCTGTGTGCGCAGACTCCGATTGAGCTGGCGTTCTTCGGCCCAGCCCTTTTGAGCTGCGGTGAGTCGTTGATAGAGTATCTTCGTCCGTTTAGGGTCTAAACAGGTCGCCTTGACCTGCTGCACCTCGCGAGTTAATTGCAGGACCTGACTGAGTAACTCTGCATTCGTCTGCCTCGCGCGGTCTAGTTCGGTCTGTAGGATCCTTAGAGAGGACATCACTGCAATTAAATGGGTTAATGCAACTTCAATTTATGATTGGTCTAGTTTAGTAATCTTTAATTTTATCAAACAAATCAAGAGTTATTTCCATTTATATGAGAGAGAAGAAGACACACAAATTTCTAACTATTATTAATCAATCATTACATCAAGTTGTCCCTGTTATTTTCAGTTGTCTGGGCTATACCGTTCTAGGCTTCGCTTGAGGGCTTCTACAGTGTATGGTCGCCTGGTGTCTCGAACTGGGCGGTGTGGATAGGCGACTGCGATTCGCCCGGCAAGGATGTCCTCCATCACGTTTGCAAGATACATCCTTGCCTTGACTACTTGCAAATCCACCCGCTCCTGCACTCGCTCCCATTGGGTGAGGAGGTCCTGTGCGTTGGAGAATATCTCGGCAGCTGGGTACTGTTGTCTTTCGGTTTCATGCGGGTTGTTGTTCGGATCCAGTGCCTTTCGAGGAATAGGGTAAGGCCATTGTGATCGGCGTTCGGCTATGGCGCCTGCGGCCTTTGGGGTCTTTCTCATATGCCTTTTGCCAGCTAATTGTACGGTCGTCTGTTCGAATGACATGATCTGAAACAATTAGGGAATAATTCATGAAAATTAATATTGATAGGAGAAATTTCTCTACATCGGTCATAATGCGGCTACATATGCGGGTTCACGGTTTGGCGTACTTATTGTTGAGTGCGGTGTCGATTAACATTGAGGGTTCTTCTTCAATCAGTCGGCACCCTGGTTTTTAGGTGATGTATTGGGTTAACATGTTGGTCGTGGATCAGCAAGACCTATCGTGGCTTGGGTATCAGATTCATGTTAGCGGTTGAGATGCGGGATCGGTTGTTTTATGCGAAAACTCCGTTTATTGCGATGTTATAGGTTAATTATAATATGCTATGTTAAAATTTACGAATAATGTTGATCAATTCTCTCAAGAGAAATCAATGATGGTTCGCCATTACAACGGTGCGTTTCCGTTGAATGGATTATTAGTTTAAGACTTGTCGTTAGTGATCTGCAGGATATCCGGTGATTTTGCCAATGTCGAAAATCACGGATTGGAAGGGATATCCTGCCGATATTGATTATGTCGCCGGTAATTGTGGGGATATCCGTTTCAGTTTAATCAGTTTAATTCCTGCGACTCTTATATTATCTCTCGTTTTAATACTATCATGGATTACGTTCGAGAAAAGGAAAAAACTTGCAATTGACGGTGAGCTTCGGGGAAATCTATCTCGCGCAGCTGAAGCTTTATCATGCAGATGCTTTGGAAATTTTCGTCGATGTTTTGCCAGGAAGGTTGAGACTTATTTTATCGTTATGCTCGAATTTATTGGGGTCGATGGTAAGCCTTTATGTGTGCTGTCATTAATACAATCTCATGAATAAATTTTGTTTGTTAATTTAGTTGAACTTACAGTTTCTGATTGTTTATATTAAATCGCTGTTTGGTTTTCACCTTATTTTAGGTTTTAATCGGTTTTCAGCTCTATGTTATTCATCTGGTCAATTTTCATCTCATCTTTTGGTAACATTAATCAATGACTTCGGGTTGACTTTATGAATTATATACGCTTTCCGGTATTTAGAATCGATAACTTCAATTTTGTTACTCTAGTTTTATCAACAGATAATTTTTAAACATATCATTTCTTAATTTTATTTTAACGAATTATAATAACTTAATTGATGGGCTATTTGCTATTACGCTATTACTAATCAACCGTTTAAGATCCTCTAATTACTTTTACTCACTAGTTAATCGATGAATTAATCTAATCTAATGACATTTATTCAATCTCTACTTCCAATTAATTAAACGAAATTGTCCTAATTTGATCAAGGAGTTATTTGTCGTTATTTCTCTTTATTAAAAATCTATAATAATTTAACCACTTTACTGTTAATAAGTTATAATAATTTGATTACGTAATAAATACTCTAACTATAAGTCATGAAATACTTTAATTGCTACTTTATCTGTAGTAAACAGTTATTTTAATTCATATTTTAATTTATTTGAATCATTGAATTATTTAGTTGATGCTTTCTACAAATTTAGGAAAAGATAAAAACAATTTAATTATACCAATGATTTTTCTAATTTATCTAAAATTCTTAGTTCGCCGTGGTTATATCAACGATTTTAACTTAATTTATTCCAGTACCCTTCGCTTTAATAGACCTTAGGCGCACATTGTGTTCATATTATATTTATTGAGTGCCCACTGGACTACTCGGTGTGATGATTTTAAGCCGTATGTAGTATGATTTTAGGTCGATTTTTCAGAATTGAGAAACGAGGAAGCAGCCAGAGACTTCTTCCTTATTTCTCGCTTCAGCTATAGGGATAAATATTGACGTTACGACCGCTGCGTTGCGCACGCTGAGTCTTCACGGGTACATATCATTGGCGATTTTCCACGCACTTACATGCATCTGTACTATGTAGATTTTACTATCTTGCGTTATGTGTTGGCTGTGGGCCGGAAAAAAATTTCGACATTTAATTTATAACACAAATATATATATGTAAAACAATTTAGGTATATTAATAATATTTATTAATTATAAAAACAACATAATTACCCAGTTTTAACCATTCCATAAAATTGAAAAAACATCATAGCATAAAATAGAACATAAATACCTCTCTCCCCACGCCGCCGCCAAGCAGAGCTCTACAGAGATGCTATGAACGTGGCGTGGAAAGAGGGTTCCAACAAAAAAAGTTTCTCACCTAAAAATTCTGATTCTAAAACGGGTCTAAAATAGTAGTTTGTTTCGAAGAAACGGTTTAGGTTTTCAAAATGGTCTTAAACACTTTTTAAAAATGGCTCTAGACAATTTCAAAATGGTTAAGTTTAATGTGAAAATGGATCAGTATATATACCTAATTTTTTGGTGTGTGAAATTTGATGTAGTAAAACAAAATTCGACCTTGTTATTTTCTAGCAAATTCTATTCTTTAATTTTGATATTTTTTGATTTATTTTTAGAATTTTTTATTTAGAATTTTTATTGAATTATTGCTAATTCAAATTTTTCAATTTAACTTTCACTTTAATGAACTTTAATTGATTTTTAAAATTTCGTCGAATTTGTTGTGTTTTCTTGTTGTATTTGTGTAGGTATCGTGCGGATCTTGGTGCGTTTTGTTAATATTTTAATTTATTTTTATGTTTATTTTTTTATATTTAATTCTCTTATTTTCTTATATTTTATTTGGTTTACTTGTTGTTTCAGTGAGTTTATTTAAATTGCGTGTTATTTTTGCGTGTGTGTTTCTGATCCATTTAAACATTTTCCAAGGCCGTTTACGTTCTGGCCCAACAATACTCTCCCCGAACTTATAAGATAAATAAAATGCGCGTGCCCCATCCATTTCTTCATCGAGATAGTATAATTCAATCTCTGAGAGTATTTTTTCTTGTTTTTCTCAGATTTTTATTTTTAGTGATGTTAAATTATTTATACATTCACACAAACTTTCAAGGCAATTTTTTTGCACAACAGTTTAAAATTTGAAACCCAACAACCAACCAAAATATTTATTTACAAATTTTACACATAATTTAAAACTATTTAAAAAATATTATCAGAAGGTATTCTTTGAATTTTTAAGGATTAAATAATGTGATGAAAGGTAATTATTAATTAAAGTTTTATTTAAATTTTAAATAGTATTTATAAATTTTTCATAATTTGTTTAACTTATTTTGCCAATTCAAAACTAATCATGAATTTATGATTTTTTAAACAAGATTAAGCCATTTTTATTAATCATTATTTCTTTCAATTATTCCAGAAAAGCTGATAATATCATATTTCTATGGCTGAAATTAAGTTGATAGGGATATTATCCTTCCAAAACGTAATATTATTTAATATCTTTACAGCCAATTCATCCATCTTTAAATAGACTATGCAGATACTATTTTATGTATTTCTACAATGAAATTTTCATCTAATTGTGACTAAGTTTTATTGGTATTCTTAAAATTTTGAAGAATTAAATTATGCACAGAAAGATGATGAGTTTCAAATATCTTGTCACTTAAATCTTGATGCCAAATACATTCATCAATATCCAATGTAATCCCATTCTCAAGAACTCTGTCTAACTTGAATTTCAGCAGTTAGTATATTCAATTTTAATTTTCACATATATTTTGTACTATATTATGTTTCGTATTTCGATGTTTTATTCTATTTTAAAACAGCAAATATTTAATTTATTCTGATCTAAAATGTAATATTTAACGAATGAAAAACGAATATTAATATTAAAGAAAAACTAAATTAAAAGTAATTTAATATCCCTGCTTTAATTTATTCAAGTTTTATATTTCTCTTATATCAAAGTCCTAACATAATTAAAATGTCAATCAGCAATGAGATTTATTGCATTTTTTGGATATTCTTAGAGTAAAACCACTTAAAAACATTACAAACTTATTCAAAGTTGCCGCTTTAATTTTGATACCCATTAAATCATGCTTATGATACAAAAGAACAATTGCAACATTTGTTCGTATCTAAATAAAAATACTTAACTAATACATGTTAATGTTGAAACTCTGCAAAATCTATTTACAAATACAAATTTGATCTTATTTAAAAGATAAACCAAGCTATTTCAAGTTGAATAGTCTTTTTTGTCACATCGTTTATTATTTTTCAAAAGTTGTGGCTCTATAATTTATTCTAAACTCTCCCTACAGTCACGAAAAGGAGTACGAAACTTTGCTAATGCAGTTTTGTGCTAAGGATGCCCAACACCGCCGTTGATATTGCATAATGTGAAGGGACTTGCGGAGGTGATTTCACGCTGTGATACTCCATGAACCATATTATTTTTCTCATTAGCTGCTGATAAAAGGTTTTACGCTTTTCCTTCAATATTACCAATATGTTACCCAACGTGAACTTCTCTTTTCATTAACCTAATATCTTTTTCCATTTATTTATTATTGACAATATCAAAAATTGACATTCAAATGGTACATTATTGATTATCCAATAACAATAAAATGAATTGTTTTTCTTTATTCAAATATTTGTTAAAATTATCAAAAAGAATTTTCAAGAAATATAATAAATATTAAAACAAACCTTTGAACTTATCGATTTTCATTCGCGCGGCCTCTGCTCGAGCTTCTCTCAAAATTAAAGATCCAGACAACAAAAAGCCTTTCTTTCTGTGTTTTAAAATCCATTCTTTTAGATTCAGTTTTAGTTCTGTGCATCTGATTGGGCGGCGAATCCTTTTTACTACATTGCCTTCTTTATTTCCTTTGGATTCCATGATTTTCTTGTGATTCTTCGATCAACTGATGACTAAAATGGACTCAATAATGGTCCATAACGGACTCAATAATGGTCCATAACGGACTCAATAATGCTCCATAACGGACTCAATAATGGTCCATAACGGACTCAATAATGGTCCATAACGGACTCAATAATGCTCCATAACGGACTCAATAATGCTCCATAACGGACTCAATAAAGCTCCAAAACGGACTCAATAATGCTCCATAACGGACTCAATAATGCTTCATAACGGACTCAATAATGCTTCATAACGGGCTCAATAATGCTCCATAAAGGACTCAATAATGCTCCATAACGGACTCAATAATGCTCCATAACGGACTCAATAATGCTCCATAACGGACTCAATAATGCTCCATAACGGAATCAATAATGCTCCATAACGGAATCAATAATGCTCCATAACGGACTCAAAAATGCTTCATAACGGACTCAATAATGCTTCATAACGGGCTCAATAATGCTCCATAAAGGACTCAATAATGCTCCATAACAGAATCAATAATGCTCCATAACGGACTCAATAATGCTCCATAACGGACTCAATAATGCTCCATAACGGACTCAATAATGCTCCATAAAGGACTCAATAATGCTCCATAAAGGACTCAATAATGCTCCATAACGGAATCAATAATGCTCCATAACGGACTCAATAATGCTCCATAACGGACTCAATAATGCTCCATAACGGAATCAATAATGCTCCATAACGGAATCAATAATGCTCCATAACGGAATCAATAATGCTCCATAACGGAATCAATAATGCTCCATAACGGACTCAATAATGCTCCATAACGGACTCAATAATGCTCCATAAAGGACTCAATAATGCTCCATAAAGGAATCAATTATGCTCCATAACGGACTCAATAATGCTATTAAATTAACACTCAATTATCACTATTAAATAAAAATCATATTTATCTTTTTAATTATTGATTTTATTCTATTCATCTCATTGTTTTATTTTTATTTGTCGTCATCTTCCGCATTCGAAAGGTTTCTTTGGTTTATATTTATTTGACGTGGTGCACGTTTATTAATCGCATAGAAAATTGATTTTAAGTTTCCTTTGTTATCAATTTTTCGTATTTCTGAATCTTTCGTATTTGATTCATTTTCATCCAAGATCCATTTTCTTGATTCCAGCGGAAATTTCATTTTGTATGTTTGGTTTACAATGTCACAAACCCCCACCAAAAGATTGTAAATGGGTTGCATTGGAATCAGTTATTTATGAGCTTGTTAGATAACCCAGTTGGAATTTATACTTTAATAATTAAAATAATAATTCTATCTATATATGATTACATTGAAAACGGGATCGGCCCTTTAATATATACGAAAAACTGCTAAAAACAAAACGGGATAGTAGTATACTATAAGCGCTCTAGCCAACATACTTTCGCCCCGCTGCCGTTCTGGTGAGGATGTGAACAAATCTAATCTAATACACATTGTACCAATTAATCTTATTCCTTTCAATGACAAAAGTACCCTGAATTCGTGGGGTTTGAGCCAAATTTTGGCTATTTCATCCAAAATCAACCTAAAAATGATGTTGTTTGACTTAAATTCGACCATTTAAACAAAATATCGAAAATTGGCGACTTCGTTATAACAAAAATTCAAAATGGCGATTTCATAATATGACCTTGACGTTTTACATCAAATGACCTTGATCTACATATTTGACCTTGACCGCGACGAGGAGGAATGTGGGCGTAAAAGCTCATAGTATAAACCAGTGATTCTCAACTTGATAAACGCGGAAACAAATAGCAATGGCGGATGTGTAAAAATATAACTTATTATAACAGTTTCATTATTCACTAGTAACTGCGTGCTGGGTATAATGTATCTGTTATTTCAGGTATTATTTTCATATATATGAATGCCACAATGACACGTTTCATTTCCGATTGAAAGAGTCGCTAAAACAAGTTTAAACACATTAATATTAACTTTTTATCACTATTATAATAATGAAACATTTTAATTTAATATAATACTAATAATATTTAAATTTAAAATAAAATTAAACAATAAAGAAACATCAATTTATCACAATTTAACATACTCAAACTATCTAAAAATATTCAAAACATTCTTAGTCATATCACTTTACACATTAATCTCGATATTTTATTCGCAGTTTCATCTACCAAATTATTATAGGATTCAAAATAGGGTAGAAAAATAAATTAACATCCAAAAACGACACACAATCCCTATAATGAAACAAGTATTCAATGAAATAAACCAAAAATACATCCATTTGTAGAAATTATTTTGATAAAAATTAACTTTGAATGCTTCATTTTGGGGAAATATACATAGTGAATCGTTATTAATAATGACTTGGAGTTTAAAAGATTTAATTTAAAATGACAGATTTATCATGGAAATATAATATATGAAACATGGATAATAGAAATTTGGTATTATGGGCGACTGAATTAAAAAATATTTAAATGTCTGATTCGGTTTATTTATAAATGTAGTAAATAAAAATTTACAATTATTGAAGTCATTTTTTCATTAAAATCGACATAAATACTTACAGAATAATTAAAGATATCAGATTTCCAAAATTTGATACAAATTTTGTAAGCAAATATTTTTCTTTTTGATTAATTACTGCTTACACTCACTATCATCGTTTTTAACGAATACGATGTGAATTCGGTCTTATTCTTTATTTACGCTTGATGGACTGTGTTCGCAATTATTTTATCGCTTCTGAGTGCACTTTTTATTTTTATGATTGTATAAACGCTGTGCGCGGCCTCTTCATTTTCTTTTTATTTTGGTACTCACGTCCGTTTGAAAAATTTAGATCTTTAAATTTTGGACCATTGAATTGTTTTTTCCTCGTGAAAGAGATTTAGTTGGAACTTTAATTTTCGTATGCTAAAATTTTTTTGGAATTTATTATTTCTTTTTTTGATGAAATTATAATTTAATGTGTTTTAATCATTTTTTTGATGGAAAAATATATTGATAATGTTCCAAGAACTGCGTTTCCGATGATTGTTTGTCGACCAATTATAACCAGTCGATAGGGTAGCTATGTTGATAAAGAGGCTAATAGAGATATATTGAATGTTGAAAACACGAATAAACACGCTATTCAGTCAAATTGTGATGGCATGGAAAATATCTAGCTCTATCAATTTACAATGAGCTTAGAGCAACATCAAAAGAACAACTAGTTTTGCTGAATAAAGAACTATTGAATGTCAAGGCGAAACGTGAATAAATGATTCAAATTATGTTTAAAAATTAAAAATTCATTTCTAACCAATGATTATAATAAAAATAAGTAATTAAAAGTTCCCATTTTGAGAAAATAAAATTCTAATAATACTTGTGAATATTTGTATATTGCGTGCAAATAATTAATTAGCACAATTCACGAAATGCATAATTATTTTACATATAATAAATATAATTCCTCCTATTTTCGAATTTTAAACAGAGAGCGCAATATTTGTGGAAAACATTTAGCTGAGATTGAGCTTTTTCTTTGAAGTACATGAAAAGTATTCCAATTAAGATAAGTTGATATAGTCATTTAAAAAAATTCAAATTTTATTCAAACGTTCAATGAAACTATGAAATGCTTTGCCGCAACTAAACCAAACATTGTACATTATGAAACTCATTATACACTAAAATAACTTCGTTTTATAAAACTTCGAATTTTCGTTTGTTTAGAGTTTACACGATTATAAATTTCCTGTTGCATAAATACACAAGGAAAATATTCCAAAAATCAACTTACAATAAACTCTTGATAAGTTAAATTAATGTTGAGGTCTGTAAATTAAAATTAAAAAATTTAAATAAAATTTAGGATAATAATTCAAATGGAAAGTAAGCGAAGAAAAAAGGCAAATAAAAGCGGGATCGTGCACAGAATTAATAGTAAAGGAAAGTGCGATGGAAACAGTATTAGAAAATGCAAAAAGCAATTACGAAAGGCGAGAATCCGGAAATCCGAGAAAAATCAATAAATGGAAAAATCATCGAAATTGAATGGGAAAAACGGGACAGTTATAGATCAGCTAATGGTCAACATGATGACGGTTAGGGATTTATCAGAAAAGGGTTAGAAAGGGGTGAAAAACATTCAAATGTTGATGCTTTGCGAATGAAGAGTGATATAAAAAAAATTACTATCATTTAATTTCAGAGAATGCAAGAAGCCTCGGAGATGTCATGCAAAGAGTGTAAAACAAGTACGCAAGAACTAAAGCAAAAGTTTCGTAGCATGCAGGGCAGAATAACAGATTTGGAGAAAGAAAATTTCCGTCTGAAAAGGCGGTTGGACCGTTTGGAAATCTTATTGTTTCAACACGAGGCCGATTTCGCGATGTTTCGAATGAGAGTAGAAGAAATAGAGGAATCGGAAGACGATGGTGAGATAAATCAATTAGACTAAAAAAAATAAAGTATTTAAACGGACCCAGTTAGTGTTTTTCTGTCCTCGAAAAAAAAAAAAAAAAAATTAATAGTAAATAAATATAAGTAAATTAACAAATAATCAAATAAATAAACAAATTGATATAAAGAAATAATTGGCAGTGATAAATAATAGTTTAAATAAAAAAATAAGTAAATTACCAAGTAAATAATCAAATGAATAGACAAATTGATATAAATAAATAATTAAAAAAGTGATAAATTAAATAAATGAATAATAGATAAAAAAATGAACAAAAGCAAATAGAATAACTCAAATAAATGTTGCAAATAATGAAATGATACCTTAAATGAACATTAGAAATAAATAATACTAAAGGGCTGAGTAGTAATGAATAACAATGGGTAACCTACTGGGGCGAGAGAACAAAATTATAAATAAGTAAGGAATAATTTCACATTAGTAGTAACA
This sequence comes from Schmidtea mediterranea, assembly GCA_022537955.1. Classification (NCBI taxonomy): domain Eukaryota; kingdom Metazoa; phylum Platyhelminthes; order Tricladida; family Dugesiidae; genus Schmidtea; species Schmidtea mediterranea. Next base: position 318,245,351 of record CM039679.1, on the reverse strand, counting down.
AAGACTAATCGCGAAGAGGGACACAATTACCCCACACTTTCTAGCATAAAGGTATGCTGAACATTTATTCAAAGTTTTTATTCAAAGTTTTATTCGTCATCAGAGTCCAACAGAACGGGACTTTGGATGCCACAGTCCCATTCCCTGCGTACATTGCAAGGCGGGCGTCTTTCAAACCTACTGCCTGTATCCACACAGGCAAAGGTACGTTTCAATCCCTTTCGGCGCGGTGGCAAAGGGACCCTGAAAAAGAAATTAACTGGTAGTATGGCAGTCAAATAACCATTGCATAACATCGAGATGCTCAAACTTGGGTTCTGGGACAGCCTAAAATAGTGAGGGTTGAAAAGAAAAATGAAATAAATACTGTGTAAAACTCCGTACCATGGCGCCCTCGACAAATAATTAGTGCAGGGAAGTAATTGATTCTAAGAATTACGTAATAAATTAATAAGTATAAATACGGCTAAAATTGTCAGAAAAATACGAGTAGCTGTAATTAGAGGTTTGCTTTTAGTATAAATACAAAATCAGAAAATCAAAAATATATGACCCAACACATGAGTGTGGTATAGGTAGTTGCATAAACAAATTAACGAACTAAAATTAAACAGTAAATAAGTTAATAAGCATCAATAAGTTAAATTAATAAGCAACACGAGCACTTGCAATCACCGGGGTTTGGCTACCCTGGACAGCGATTGCAAGTGTTCGGTTACTATGAGGGTAGTTGAGGACAGCATGGTAAAAAGAATCACAAAAACAAAAAATAACAAAAGACAAGTAATCACTTACGTCCATAGTAATTGAGGGATGGCGTTGCTAAAATTCAAAAAAAAAAATATATGAAAAAGAGAAATAAAATATAAAATGCTTACTTCAAGATTGGCAAGACAAAACTAACGAAAAGTGGTAAAGCAGACACTTATATAGAAAGCTTATCAGCACGGGCTACGTTAAGAAACCACAGGGTAATTAATTATAGAGCCTATCAGTATCGGCTACGTCAAAAACCGCAGGATAAGTAAAAATTCATTCGGAATATTAATGTTCATCGCAGATACCTTATCAGGCTGAGTAAACAAAGTGATATCAGGAGTCGGTCGGTGCGGGGGAGATTAACTTTTTACCATGCTGCGAGCGAAATAAACCAATAAGTTATTAATAACAAAAATTATTTTTAAATCATAATATTAATAATAATGGTAATAATGATGAAAGAAAAAAAAATATAAATAAAAATAAAATATATCTAAATATATCTAAAAATAAAATATAAATAAAAATATATAAATAAAAATATAAATAAATTTTGAATAAAGCTCTAATAATTGTTTTTGAAATATATCTAAGCACACCTAAAAACCATAAAAAAGATAAGGCACGGGATCGATAGTCGAATTACAAACAACGGACGTACAGAAAAGGAAACAAAGTGTCATGTCATATAATATAGAATTGGAAAAGTTCCATTTTGTTTAGGACAAATATTATGTTTACATACTCAATAAAGATACTGTTAACTAATTGAAATGCCATGAAGAACTAAAATTATAACTATATCGGTTAAAATTGCTTTTTCAAAGTAAAATTATTCAATGATTTTTTTAAAAATAGGTTTGGCAAAATTTTATAAATTTTGTTTTAAATTAAAATTTTAAAAATTTATATTAAAATGATTCCATCAAATAAATAAACAAATTGATATAAAGAAATAATTGGCAGTGATAAATAATAGTTTAAATAAAAAAATAAGTAAATTACCAAGTAAATAATCAAATGAATAGACAAATTGATATAAATAAATAATTAAAAAAGTGATAAATTAAATAAATGAATAATAGATAAAAAAATGAACAAAAGCAAATAGAATAACTCAAATAAATGTTGCAAATAATGAAATGATACCTTAAATGAACATTAGAAATAAATAATACTAAAGGGCTGAGTAGTAATGAATAACAATGGGTAACCTACTGGGGCGAGAGAACAAAATTATAAATAAGTAAGGAATAATTTCACATTAGTAGTAACAAAGACTAATCGCGAAGAGGGACACAATTACCCCACACTTTCTAGCATAAAGGTATGCTGAACATTTATTCAAAGTTTTTATTCAAAGTTTTATTCGTCATCAGAGTCCAACAGAACGGGACTTTGGATGCCACAGTCCCATTCCCTGCGTACATTGCAAGGCGGGCGTCTTTCAAACCTACTGCCTGTATCCACACAGGCAAAGGTACGTTTCAATCCCTTTCGGCGCGGTGGCAAAGGGACCCTGAAAAAGAAATTAACTGGTAGTATGGCAGTCAAATAACCATTGCATAACATCGAGATGCTCAAACTTGGGTTCTGGGACAGCCTAAAATAGTGAGGGTTGAAAAGAAAAAATGAAATAAATACTGTGTAAAACTCCGTACCATGGCGCCCTCGACAAATAATTAGTGCAGGGAAGTAATTGATTCTAAGAATTACGTAATAAATTAATAAGTATAAATACGGCTAAAATTGTCAGAAAAATACGAGTAGCTGTAATTAGAGGTTTGCTTTTAGTATAAATACAAAATCAGAAAATCAAAAATATATGACCCAACACATGAGTGTGGTATAGGTAGTTGCATAAACAAATTAACGAACTAAAATTAAACAGTAAATAAGTTAATAAGCATCAATAAGTTAAATTAATAAGCAACACGAGCACTTGCAATCACCGGGGTTTGGCTACCCTGGACAGCGATTGCAAGTGTTCGGTTACTATGAGGGTAGTTGAGGACAGCATGGTAAAAAGAATCACAAAAACAAAAAATAACAAAAGACAAGTAATCACTTACGTCCATAGTAATTGAGGGATGGCGTTGCTAAAATTCAAAAAAAAAATATATGAAAAAGAGAAATAAAATATAAAATGCTTACTTCAAGATTGGCAAGACAAAACTAACGAAAAGTGGTAAAGCAGACACTTATATAGAAAGCTTATCAGCACGGGCTACGTTAAGAAACCACAGGGTAATTAATTATAGAGCCTATCAGTATCGGCTACGTCAAAAACCGCAGGATAAGTAAAAATTCATTCGGAATATTAATGTTCATCGCAGATACCTTATCAGGCTGAGTAAACAAAGTGATATCAGGAGTCGGTCGGTGCGGGGGAGATTAACTTTTTACCATGCTGCGAGCGAAATAAACCAATAAGTTATTAATAACAAAAATTATTTTTAAATCATAATATTAATAATAATGGTAATAATGATGAAAGAAAAAAAAATATAAATAAAAATAAAATATATCTAAATATATCTAAAAATAAAATATAAATAAAAATATATAAATAAAAATATAAATAAATTTTGAATAAAGCTCTAATAATTGTTTTTGAAATATATCTAAGCACACTAAAAACCATAAAAAAGATAAGGCACGGGATCGATAGTCGAATTACAAACAACGGACGTACAGAAAAGGAAACAAAGTGTCATGTCATATAATATAGAATTGGAAAAGTTCCATTTTGTTTAGGACAAATATTATGTTTACATACTCAATAAAGATACTGTTAACTAATTGAAATGCCATGAAGAACTAAAATTATAACTATATCGGTTAAAATTGCTTTTTCAAAGTAAAATTATTCAATGATTTTTTTAAAAATAGGTTTGGCAAAATTTTATAAATTTTGTTTTAAATTAAAATTTTAAAAATTTATATTAAAATGATTCCATCAAATAAATAAACAAATTGATATAAAGAAATAATTGGCAGTGATAAATAATAGTTTAAATAAAAAAATAAGTAAATTACCAAGTAAATAATCAAATGAATAGACAAATTGATATAAATAAATAATTAAAAAAGTGATAAATTAAATAAATGAATAATAGATAAAAAATGAACAAAAGCAAATAGAATAACTCAAATAAATGTTGCAAATAATGAAATGATACCTTAAATGAACATTAGAAATAAATAATACTAAAGGGCTGAGTAGTAATGAATAACAATGGGTAACCTACTGGGGCGAGAGAACAAAATTATAAATAAGTAAGGAATAATTTCACATTAGTAGTAACAAAGACTAATCGCGAAGAGGGACACAATTACCCACACTTTCTAGCATAAAGGTATGCTGAACATTTATTCAAAGTTTTTATTCAAAGTTTTATTCGTCATCAGAGTCCAACAGAACGGGACTTTGGATGCCACAGTCCCATTCCCTGCGTACATTGCAAGGCGGGCGTCTTTCAAACCTACTGCCTGTATCCACACAGGCAAAGGTACGTTTCAATCCCTTTCGGCGCGGTGGCAAAGGGACCCTGAAAAAGAAATTAACTGGTAGTATGGCAGTCAAATAACCATTGCATAACATCGAGATGCTCAAACTTGGGTTCTGGGACAGCCTAAAATAGTGAGGGTTGAAAAGAAAAAATGAAATAAATACTGTGTAAAACTCCGTACCATGGCGCCCTCGACAAATAATTAGTGCAGGGAAGTAATTGATTCTAAGAATTACGTAATAAATTAATAAGTATAAATACGGCTAAAATTGTCAGAAAAATACGAGTAGCTGTAATTAGAGGTTTGCTTTTAGTATAAATACAAAATCAGAAAATCAAAAATATATGACCCAACACATGAGTGTGGTATAGGTAGTTGCATAAACAATTAACGAACTAAAATTAAACAGTAAATAAGTTAATAAGCATCAATAAGTTAAATTAATAAGCAACACGAGCACTTGCAATCACCGGGGTTTGGCTACCCTGGACAGCGATTGCAAGTGTTCGGTTACTATGAGGGTAGTTGAGGACAGCATGGTAAAAAGAATCACAAAAACAAAAAATAACAAAAGACAAGTAATCACTTACGTCCATAGTAATTGAGGGATGGCGTTGCTAAAATTCAAAAAAAAAATATATGAAAAGAGAAATAAAATATAAAATGCTTACTTCAAGATTGGCAAGACAAAACTAACGAAAAGTGGTAAAGCAGACACTTATATAGAAGCTTATCAGCACGGGCTACGTTAAGAAACACAGGGTAATTAATTATAGAGCCTATCAGTATCGGCTACGTCAAAAACCGCAGGATAAGTAAAAATTCATTCGGAATATTAATGTTCATCGCAGATACCTTATCAGGCTGAGTAAACAAAGTGATATCAGGAGTCGGTCGGTGCGGGGGAGATTAACTTTTTACCATGCTGCGAGCGAAATAAACCAATAAGTTATTAATAACAAAAATTATTTTTAAATCATAATATTAATAATAATGGTAATAATGATGAAAGAAAAAAAAATATAAATAAAAATAAAATATATCTAAATATATCTAAAAATAAAATATAAATAAAATATATAAATAAAAATATAAATAAATTTTGAATAAAGCTCTAATAATTGTTTTTGAAATATATCTAAGCACACCTAAAACCATAAAAAAGATAAGGCACGGGATCGATAGTCGAATTACAAACAACGGACGTACAGAAAAGGAAACAAAGTGTCATGTCATATAATATAGAATTGGAAAAGTTCCATTTTGTTTAGGACAAATATTATGTTTACATACTCAATAAAGATACTGTTAACTAATTGAAATGCCATGAAGAACTAAAATTATAACTATATCGGTTAAAATTGCTTTTTCAAAGTAAAATTATTCAATGATTTTTTTAAAAATAGGTTTGGCAAAATTTTATAAATTTTGTTTTAAATTAAAAATTTTAAAAATTTATATTAAAATGATTCCATCAAATAAATAAACAAATTGATATAAAGAAATAATTGGCAGTGATAAATAATAGTTTAAATAAAAAAATAAGTAAATTACCAAGTAAATAATCAAATGAATAGACAAATTGATATAAATAAATAATTAAAAAAGTGATAAATTAAATAAATGAATAATAGATAAAAAAATGAACAAAAGCAAATAGAATAACTCAAATAAATGTTGCAAATAATGAAATGATACCTTAAATGAACATTAGAAATAAATAATACTAAAGGGCTGAGTAGTAATGAATAACAATGGGTAACCTACTGGGGCGAGAGAACAAAATTATAAATAAGTAAGGAATAATTTCACATTAGTAGTAACAAAGACTAATCGCGAAGAGGGACACAATTACCCCACACTTTCTAGCATAAAGGTATGCTGAACATTTATTCAAAGTTTTATTCGTCATCAGAGTCCAACAGAACGGGACTTTGGATGCCACAGTCCCATTCCCTGCGTACATTGCAAGGCGGGCGTCTTTCAAACCTACTGCCTGTATCCACACAGGCAAAGGTACGTTTCAATCCCTTTCGGCGCGGTGGCAAAGGGACCCTGAAAAGAAATTAACTGGTAGTATGGCAGTCAAATAACCATTGCATAACATCGAGATGCTCAAACTTGGGTTCTGGGACAGCCTAAAATAGTGAGGGTTGAAAGAAAAAATGAAATAAATACTGTGTAAAACTCCGTACCATGGCGCCCTCGACAAATAATTAGTGCAGGGAAGTAATTGATTCTAAGAATTACGTAATAAATTAATAAGTATAAATACGGCTAAAATTGTCAGAAAAATACGAGTAGCTGTAATTAGAGGTTTGCTTTTAGTATAAATACAAAATCAGAAAATCAAAAATATATGACCCAACACATGAGTGTGGTATAGGTAGTTGCATAAACAAATTAACGAACTAAAATTAAACAGTAAATAAGTTAATAAGCATCAATAAGTTAAATTAATAAGCAACACGAGCACTTGCAATCACCGGGGTTTGGCTACCTGGACAGCGATTGCAAGTGTTCGGTTACTATGAGGGTAGTTGAGGACAGCATGGTAAAAAGAATCACAAAAACAAAAAATAACAAAGACAATTAATCACTTACGTCCATAGTAATTGAGGGATGGCGTTGCTAAAATTCAAAAAAAAAATATATGAAAAGAGAAATAAAATATAAAATGCTTACTTCAAGATTGGCAAGACAAAACTAACGAAAAGTGGTAAAGCAGACACTTATATAGAAAGCTTATCAGCACGGGCTACGTTAAGAAACCACAGGGTAATTAATTATAGAGCCTATCAGTATCGGCTACGTCAAAACCGCAGGATAAGTAAAAATTCATTCGGAATATTAATGTTCATCGCAGATACCTTATCAGGCTGAGTAAACAAAGTGATATCAGGAGTCGGTCGGTGCGGGGGAGATTAACTTTTTACCATGCTGCGAGCGAAATAAACCAATAAGTTATTAATAACAAAAATTATTTTTAAATCATAATATTAATAATAATGGTAATAATGATGAAAGAAAAAATATAAATAAAATAAAATATATCTAAATATATCTAAAATAAAATATAAATAAAATATATAAATAAAAATATAAATAAATTTTGAATAAAGCTCTAATAATTGTTTTTGAAATATATCTAAGCACACCTAAAAACCATAAAAAAGATAAGGCACGGGATCGATAGTCGAATTACAAACAACGGACGTACAGAAAAGGAAACAAAGTGTCATGTCATATAATATAGAATTGGAAAAGTTCCATTTTGTTTAGGACAAATATTATGTTTACATACTCAATAAAGATACTGTTAACTAATTGAAATGCCATGAAGAACTAAAATTATAACTATATCGGTTAAAATTGCTTTTTCAAAGTAAAATTATTCAATGATTTTTTTAAAAATAGGTTTGGCAAAATTTTATAAATTTTGTTTTAAATTAAAATTTTAAAAATTTATATTAAAATGATTCCATCAAATAAATAAACAAATTGATATAAAGAAATAATTGGCAGTGATAAATAATAGTTTAAATAAAAAAATAAGTAAATTACCAAGTAAATAATCAAATGAATAGACAAATTGATATAAATAAATAATTAAAAAAGTGATAAATTAAATAAATGAATAATAGATAAAAAAATGAACAAAAGCAAATAGAATAACTCAAATAAATGTTGCAAATAATGAAATGATACCTTAAATGAACATTAGAAATAAATAATACTAAAGGGCTGAGTAGTAATGAATAACAATGGGTAACTACTGGGGCGAGAGAACAAAATTATAAATAAGTAAGGAATAATTTCACATTAGTAGTAACAAAGACTAATCGCGAAGAGGGACACAATTACCCCACACTTTCTAGCATAAAGGTATGCTGAACATTTATTCAAAGTTTTTATTCAAAGTTTTATTCGTCATCAGAGTCCAACAGAACGGACTTTGGATGCACAGTCCCATTCCCTGCGTACATTGCAAGGCGGGCGTCTTTCAAACCTACTGCCTGTATCACACAGGCAAAGGTACGTTTCAATCCCTTTCGGCGCGGTGGCAAAGGGACCCTGAAAAGAAATTAACTGGTAGTATGGCAGTCAAATAACCATTGCATAACATCGAGATGCTCAAACTTGGGTTCTGGGACAGCCTAAAATAGTGAGGGTTGAAAAGAAAAAATGAAATAAATACTGTGTAAAACTCCGTACCATGGCGCCCTCGACAAATAATTAGTGCAGGAAGTAATTGATTCTAAGAATTACGTAATAAATTAATAAGTATAAATACGGCTAAAATTGTCAGAAAATACGAGTAGCTGTAATTAGAGGTTTGCTTTTAGTATAAATACAAAATCAGAAATCAAAAATATATGACCAACACATGAGTGTGGTATAGGTAGTTGCATAACAAATTAACGAACTAAAATTAACAGTAAATAAGTTAATAAGCATCAATAGTTAAATTAATAAGCAACACGAGCACTTGCAATCACCGGGTTGGCTACCTGGACAGCGATTGCAAGTGTTCGGTTACTATGAGGGTAGTTGAGGACAGCATGGTAAAAAGAATCACAAAACAAAAAATAACAAAAGACAAGTAATCACTTACGTCCATAGTAATTGAGGGATGGCGTTGCTAAAATTCAAAAAAAAAATATATGAAAAAGAGAAATAAAATATAAAATGCTTACTTCAAGATTGGCAAGACAAAACTAACGAAAAGTGGTAAAGCAGACACTTATATAGAAAGCTTATCAGCACGGGCTACGTTAAGAAACCACAGGGTAATTAATTATAGAGCCTATCAGTATCGGCTACGTCAAAACGCAGGATAAGTAAAAATTCATTCGGAATATTAATGTTCATCGCAGATACCTTATCAGGCTGAGTAAACAAAGTGATATCAGGAGTCGGTCGGTGGCGGGGGAGATTAACTTTTTACCATGCTGCGAGCGATAAACAATAAGTTATTAATAACAAAAATTATTTTTAAATCATAATATTAATAATAATGGTAATAATGATGAAAGAAAAAAAATATAAAATAAAAATAAAATATATCTAATATATCTAAAATAAATATAAATAAAAATATAAAATAAAAATATAAATAAATTTTGAATAAAGCTCTAATAATTGTTTTTGAAATATATCTAAGCACACCTAAAAACCATAAAAAGATAAGGCACGGGATCGATAGTCGAATTACAAACAACGGACGTACAGAAAAGGAACAAAGTGTCATGTCATATAATATAGAATTGGAAAAGTTTCCATTTTGTTTAGGACAAATATTATGTTTACATACTCAATAAAGATACTGTTAACTATTGAAATGCCATGAAGAACTAAAATTATAACTATATCGGTTAAAATTGCTTTTTCAAAGTAAAATTATTCAATGATTTTTTTAAAAATAGGTTTGGCAAAATTTTATAAATTTTGTTTTAATTAAAATTTTAAAATTTATATTAAATGATTCATCAATAAATAACAAATTGATATTAAAGAAATAATTGGCAGTGATAAATAATAGTTTAAATAAAAATAAGTAAATTACCAAGTAAATAATCAAATGAATAGACAAATTGATATAAATAAATAATTAAAAAGTGATAAATTAATAAATGAATAATAGATAAAAAAATGAACAAAAGCAAATAGAATAACTCAAATAAATGTTGCAAATAATGAAATGATACCTTAAATGAACATTAGAAATAAATAATACTAAAGGGCTGAGTAGTAATGAATAACAATGGGTAACCTACTGGGGCGAGAGAACAAAATTATAAATAAGTAAGGAATAATTTCACATTAGTAGTAACAAAGACTAATCGCGAAGAGGGACACAATTACCCACACTTTCTAGATAAAGGTATGCTGAAACATTTATTCAAGTTTTTATTCAAGTTTTATTCGTCATCAGAGTCAACAGACGGGACTTTGGATGCCACAGTCCATTCCCTGCGTACATTGCAAGGCGGGCGTCTTTCAAACCTACTGCCTGTATCCACAAGGCAAAGGTACGTTTCAATCCCTTTCGGCGCGGTGGCAAAGGGACCCTGAAAAAGAAATTAACTGGTAGTATGGCAGTCAAATAACCATTGCATAACATCGAGATGCTCAACTTGGGTTCTGGGACAGCCTAAAATAGTGAGGGTTGAAAAGAAAAATGAAATAAATACTGTGTAAAACTCCGTACCATGGCGCCTCGACAAATAATTAGTGCAGGGAAGTAATTGATTCTAAGAATTACGTAATAAATTAATAAGTATAAATACGGCTAAAATTGTCAGAAAAATACGAGTAGCTGTAATTCGAGGTTTGCTTTTTAGTATAAATACAAATCAGAAAATCAAAATATATGACCCAAACATGAGTGTGGTATAGGTAGTTGCATAAACAAATTAACGAACTAAAATTAACAGTAATAAGTTAATAAGCATCAATAAGTTAAATTAATAAGCAACACGAGCACTTGCAATCACGGGGTTTGGCTACCCTGGACAGCGATTGCAAGTGTTCGGTTACTATGAGGGTAGTTGAGGACAGCATGGTAAAAAGAATCACAAAAACAAAAATACAAAAGACAAGTAATCACTTACGTCCATAGTAATTGAGGGATGGCGTTGCTAAAATTCAAAAAAAAAATATATGAAAAGAGAAATAAAATATAAAATGCTTACTTCAGATTTGGCAGACAAACTAACGAAAAGTGGTAAAGCAGACATTATATAGAAAGCTTATCAGCACGGGCTACGTTAAGAACACAGGGTAATTAATTATAGAGCCTATCAGTATCGGCTACGTCAAAAACCGCAGGATAAGTAAAAATTCATTCGGATATTAATGTTCATCGCAGATACTTATCAGGCTGAGTAAACAAGTGATATCAGGAGTCGGTCGGTGCGGGGGAGATTAATTTTTTACCATGCTGCGAGCGAAATAAACCAATAAGTTATTAATAACAAAAATTATTTTTAAATATAATATTAATAATAATGGTATAATGATGAAAGAAAAAAAAATATAAATAAAAATAAAATATATCTAAATATATCTAAAATAAAATATAATAAAAATATATAAATAAAATATAAATAAATTTTGAATAAAGCTCTAATAATTGTTTTTGAAATATATCTAAGCACACCTAAAAACATAAAAAAGATAAGCACGGGATCGATAGTCGAATTACAAACAACGGACGTACAGAAAAGGAAACAAAGTGTCTGTCATATAATATAGAATTGGAAAAAGTCCATTTTGTTTAGGACAAATATTATTGTTTACATACTCAAATAAAGATACTGTTAACTATTGAAATGCCATGAAGAACTTTAATTATAAACTATATCGGTTTAAAATTGCTTTTTCAAAGTAAAAATTATTCAATGATTTTTTAAAAATAGGTTTGGCAAAAATTTTATAATTGTTTTAATTAAAATTTAAAAATTATATTAAAATGATTCATCAAATAAATAAACAAATGATATAAAGAAATTAATTGGCAGTGATAAATAATAGTTTAATAAAAAAAGTAAATACCCAAGTAAATAATCAATGAATAGCAAATGATATATAAATAATTAAAAAGTGATAAATTAAATAAATGAATAATAGATAAAAAAATGAACAAAAGCAAATAGAATAACTCAAATAAATGTTGCAAATAATGAAATGATACCTTAAATGAACATTAGAAATAAATAATACTAAAGGGCTGAGTAGTAATGAATAACAATGGTACCACTGGGGCGAGAGAAACAAAATTATATAAGTAAGAATAATTTCACATTTAGTAGTAACAAGACTAATCGCGTAAGAGGGACACAATTACCCACACTTTCTAGCATAAGGTATGCTGAACATTTATTCAAAGTTTATTCAATTATTCGGTATCAGAGTCCAACAGACGGGACTTTGGTGCCACCAGTCTTATTCCCTGCGTACATTGCAAGGCGGGCGTCTTTCAAACCTACTGCCTGTATCCACACAGGCAAAGGTACGTTTCAATCCCTTTCGGCGCGGTGGCAAAGGGACCCTGAAAAAGAAATTAACTGGTAGTATGGCAGTCAAATAACCATTGCATAACATCGAGATGCTCAACTTGGGTTCTGGGACAGCCTAAAATAGTGAGGGTTGAAAAGAAAAATGGGAAATAAATACTGTGTAAACCCGTACCATGGGCGCCTCGACAAATAATTAGTGCAGGATAGATTGTTCTAAAGAATTACGTAATAAATTTATAGTATAAATACGCTAAAATTTGTCAGAAAAATACGGTAGCTGTAATTAGAGGTTTGCGCTTTAGTTTATAATACAAAATCAGAAATCAAATTATATGACCACACATGAGTGTGGTATACGGTATTTGCATAAAACAAATTAACGAACTTAAAATTAAACAGTAAATAAGTTATAGCATCAATAGTTAAATATAAGCAACACGAGCACTTGCAATCACGGGTTTGGTCCTGGACAGCGATTGCAAGTTATCGGTTACTATGAGGGTAGTTGAGGAAATAACCCAGCATGGTAAAAAGCATACAAAAACAAAATAAAAAAGACAATAATCACTTACGTCCATAGTAAATTGAGGATGCGTTGCTAAAATTAAAAAAAAAAATAATGAAAAAGAGAAATTAAAATATAAAATGCTACTTCAAAGATTGCAGGACAAAACTACGAAAAAGTGGTAAAGCAGACACTTATATAGAAAGCTTATCAGCACGGCTACGTTAGAAACCACGGGGTTAATTAATTATAGAGCCTACAGTATCGGCTACGTAAAACCGCAGGATAAGTAAAAATTCATTCGAATATTATGTCATCGCAGTACCTTATCAGGCTGAGTAAACAAAGTGAATCAGGAGTCGGTCGGTGCGGGGGGAGATTAACTTTTACCATTGCTGCGAGCGAAATAACCAATAAGTTATTATAACAAAATTTTTTAATCATTATATTAATAATAATAGGAATAATGATGAAAGAAAAAAATATAAATAAATAAAATATATCTAAATGATCTAAATAAATATAAATAAAAATATATAAATAAAATATAAATAAATTTTGAAATAAAGCCTAATAATTGTTTTTGAATATTCTAAGCACACCTAAAAACCATTAAAAAAAATAGATAAAGGACGGGATCGATGTCGAATAACAAACAACGGACGTACAGAAAAGTAAACAAAGTGTCATGTATATAATATGAATTGGAAAAGTTCCATTTTGGTTTAGGACAAATTTATTTAATACTCAATAAGATACTGTTAACTAATTGAAATGCCATGAAGAACTAAAATTATAACTATATCGGTTAAAATTGCTTTTTCAAAGTAAAATTATTCAATGATTTTTTTAAAAATAGGTTTGGCAAAATTTTATAAAATTTGTTTAAATTAAATTTTAAAATTTATATTAAATGTTCCATCAAATAAATAAACCAAATGATATAAAGAAATAATTGCATGATGAATAGTTTAAATAAAAATAAGTAAATTACCAAGTAATAATCAAATGGAATAGCAATGATATAAATTAATAATTAAAAAAGTGTAAATTAATAAATGATAATAGATTAAAAAAATGAACAAAAAGAAATAGAAAACTCAAATAAATGTTGCAAATAATGAAATGATACCTCAAATGAACATTAGAAATAAATAATACTAAAGGGCTGAGTAGTAATGAATAACAATGGGTAACCTACTGGGGCGAGAGAACAAAATTATAAATAAGTAAGGAATAATTCACATAGTAGTAACAAGAACTATCGCCGAAAGGGAACAATACCCCACACTTTCTAGCATAAGGTATGCGAAATTTATTCAAGTTTTATTCAATAGTTTTATCGTCATTCAGAGTCCAACAGAACGGGACTTGGATGCCACAGTCTCATTTCCCTGCGTACATTGCAGGCGGCGTCTTCAAACCTACTTGCTGTTATCCACACAGGCAAGGTACGTTTCAATCCCTTTCGGCCGCGGTGAAAGGACCTGAAAAGAAATTAACTGGTAGTATGGCGTCAAATAACCATTGCATAACATCGAGATGATCAAATTGGGTTCTGACAAGCCTAAAATAGTGAGGTTTGAAAAGAAAAAATGAATAAATACTGTGTAAAAACTCCGTACCATGGCGCCCCGTCGACAAATAATTAGTGCGGAAGAATTGATTCTAAGAATTACGTATGAATTAATAAGTATAATACGCTAAAATTGTCAGGAAAAATACGAGTAGCTGAATTAAGAGGTTTGCCTTTTGTATAAATAACAAAATTCAGAAAATCAAAATATATGACCCAACACATGAGTGTGGTATAGGTAGTATGCATAAACAATTAACGAACTAAATTAAACATAACTAAGTTAAATAAGCATTCAATTAAGTTAAATTAATAAGCAACACGAGCACTTGCATCACCGGGTTGGCTACCCTGGACAGCGATTGCAAGGTTCGGTTACTATAGGGTAGTTGAGGACAGCATGGTAAAAAGAATCACAAAAACAAAAAATAACAAAGACAATTAATCACTTAGTCTAGGTAATTAGGGATGGCGTTGCTAAAAATTCAAAAAAAAAAATATATTGAAAAAAGAAGAAATAAAAATATAAATGCTTACTTCAAGATTGGCAAGCAAAAACTTAACGAAAAGTGGTTAAAGCAGAACTTATATGAAAGCTTATAGCCGGGCTACGTTAAGAAACCACAGGGTAATTAATTAATAGACCATCAGATCGGCTACGTCAAAAACCGCAGGATAGTTAAAAATTCATTCGTAATATTAATGTTCATCGAGAGTACTCTCTCTCGGGCTGAGTAAACAAAGTGATATCAGGAGTCGGTCGGTGCGGGGGAGATTAACTTTTTACCATGCTGCGAGCGAAATAAACCAATAAGTTATTAATAACAAAAATTATTTTTAAATCATAATATTAATAATAATGGTAATAATGATGAAAGAAAAAATATAAATAAAAATAAAAATTATCTAAATATATCTAAAAAAATATAAATAAAAATATTATAAATAAAATATAAATAAATTTTGAATAAGCATCTAAATAATTGTTTGAAAATATCTAATCAACCTAAAAAACCATAAAAAAGATTAAGGCACGGGATCGATAGTCGAATTAAACAACGGCTTACAGAAAAGGGAAACAAAGTGTCATGTCATATAATATAGAATTGGAAAAGTTCCATTTTGTTTAGGACAAATATTATGTTTACATACTCAATAAAGATACTGTTAACTAATTGAAATGCCATGAAGAACTAAAATTATAACTATATCGGTTAAAATTGCTTTTTCAAAGTAAATTAATTCATGATTTTTTTAAAAATAGGTTTGGCAAATTTTATAAATTATTGTTTTAAATTAAATTTTAAAAAATTATATTAAATGTTCCATCAAATAATAAACAAATTGATATAAAGAAATAATTGGCGTGATAAATAATGTTTTAATAAAAAATAAAGTAAATTACCAAGTAAAATATCAAATGAATAGACAAATTGATTAATAAATAATTAAAAAAAGTGATAAATTAAATAAATGAATAATAGATAAAAATGAACAAAGCAATAATAACTCAAATAATGTTGCAAATAATGAAATGTACCTTAATATGACATTAAGAATATAATACTAAAGGCTGAAGTAGTAATGATAACAATGGTAAGCCTACTGGGGCGAGAGAACAAAAATATAATAAGTAAGGAATAATTTCACATTAGTAGTAACAAGACTAATCGCGAAGAGGGGACACAATTACCCCACTTTCTAGCAAAGTTATGCTGAATTTATTCAAAGTTTTTATTCAAGTTTTATTCGTCATCAGAGTCCAACAGAACGGGAACTTTGGATGCCACAGTCCCATTCCTGTACATTGCAAGGCGGGCGTCTTTCAACTACTGCCGTATCCACACAGGCAAAGGTACGTTTCAATCCCTTTCGGCGCGGTGGCAAGGGACCTGAAAAGAAATTAACTGTAGTATATGGCTGTCAAATACCATGCATAACATCGAGATGCTCAAACTTGGGTTCTGGGAAGCCTAAAATTAGTGAGGGTTGAAAAGAAATGAAATAAATACTGTGTAAAACTCCGTACCATGGCGCCCTCGACAAAATTTCTCTCTTT